>PVHY01002552.1:102125-124632 GCA_004024945.1 Uropsilus gracilis
AACTGCAGGCTCACGTTGCCCGGGGTACCACAGACTCAAGCAATCCCCAGCCTCAGCTTCCCAGGTAGCTGGAATTACAGGCACGTGCCACCATGCCCAGCTATTTTTGGGGGACTAGGTCTCGCTATGTGCTCCCAGTGGGACTTGAACCATGATCCCTGGTCCCAGCCATGGCTTCCTAGGCTGCCACCTACAGGCATGCGCCACAAAGCCCGGTCTCATCTGCTGGATTCTTTCTCAGAGGACCCAAGAAGACTGCACACTGAGTCCCATCATCTGAATTCCATCAATATTGTTGTCATCAAGCAACAGTGTCTCCATGCACAGACTACAATGCAAAGCAGACTTTAATCCAAGTCAGCCTCTAGCCCCTTCCTGTGATAGCTAGCAAAACCAACCTCAGGTATTTAAAACAGAAGTTGCTAGTTGTTTTTCAGTTTTTGATAGTAGCTGAAGCTTCAAAAAATATGCATATTTACTTACAACTGTCATGTCTTCTTCATGAATTGACCCACATTATATAATGATCTTTTCTTCTCTCTTGTTACAGTTTTTGACTGATATAATATAACTATCCCAGCTCTCGTTTGGTTTCCATGTGCATGGAATATTTTTTCCTATTGCCTCACTTTCAGTCTGTATATGTCTTTTAAGTTAAAATGTATCTCATGTAAGCAACAATAGAGCTGGATTGATTTTTTTTAATCCAATCATTAACTACATTTTTTGAGTGGATAATTTAATCCATTTACAGACAGAGTAATGTGCAAAGACTTAATATGGTCATTGTATTAGCTGGTGATATTGTTTTATGGTTTTCCCTTTTGTGTATTCACTATGTTTTTGGTATGTTTTTGGTATGTGGTAACTACCGGGTCTCACCCAAATCCTGGCAAGGCTTACATAAAACATTTATAATAGTTTAGCTGAAAACAATTGCTTTTGATGGCATACACAAATTCTACCCTTTAACTCCTTTCTCCCCACACTTTATTTTTTTGATATGACAATGTACATCTTTGTAGATTTTATATCCACTAACAAATCAGTGTAGCTATAGCTATTTTTAATGTTTTTGTCTTTTGACCTTTATACATAATGGTGGCTACATACCACCTGTACAGTAGTAGAGTTTTGTGATTTTGGTCATAAAATGAACTTTATCAGTGTGTTTTCTACTTTCATATATTTCATGTTACTAAATAGCAGTCTTTCATTTCAGCTTGAAGAACTCCTTTCATCATAATTTTCTAAATCAAACTTTTTTTAATTTTTAGAACACTATTTTTAAAGATTTTAATTGATTAGATGTCTATATATTTTTACAAAACTATATGTCCCAAAGTTCTCCCACCCTGAACCATCATCATGAGCCCCTGTGCTCATCCCTTCCGCCCATTTAAGGGATGCCCTCCATCCATCCCTTAAATTAAGTTTTATCATAATATTTGCAAAAACAGTCATTTAGCACTTTTAGCACTCCCTTCACATTTATTGGTTGGCATTGTATAATAAAGAAGAACCCTTTCCTCTCCCCTACCTGTTCAACATTTATTATTGATCTATTTATTATCAGTATGGTTTCATAGACTTCAGTTTTTTCAATGCTTTATTTTTCTTGACTATTTGGAGATTACCCCAGATTTGGCTGGTGAGAGCCTGTTTAGGTTGATTTCTATGTTCCTTTGGCATCTTCCATCTTTTTAAATGAGTACTGCTTTACTTTCCAGCATAACAATATGTTCCAAGTTCATCCTCTAAGAGAAAAACATGGGGATTAGGGAAAAAAATGAAATAGTACTTATAGTTTATTGTGCATTGATAATTAGAGGTACTAATTAAGAATAATTACTATAAGAACACACAAAGAAATAATTATATATAGAATAAAGAGATGACTAGATGAAAATACAGAAGAGTAGAAGAAACTTGGTATCACAAGAAGGTTTTTTCATATTGTACTTTTTTTCTATATAGTCAAATTATTTTGTAATGAGAATATATATTTTTTAATCATGGTAAAAATTACATAAAAGGTTTTTTAAAAAATAATGGAGTTTTATTAACAAACATTAATAAAACACCTCTTTATCATCACCAGTGACACTATCAAAACAATGCTACATGCCATAGACTTCTGTTTGGACCTTGATTTCCTCATCTGAAAAGGAGATAATAATGTCTTCCTATATCAACAACAAATAAGGCTCTAATAAAGTTACAAAAGTGAAAATACCCTCAAAACACAAAGACAAATGGTTTCTTTTAATAGCTTTTTAAAAAAATGCTTAATGACTAAGCATTTATTTTTTCCCATTTATTTCATTTTTTGTTTTTTTAATTGATTACATACATATATATTTTTTTACATGATTGTATACCTTGCAGTTGTCCCACCACCATGTCACCCATGAACCGCCACCAAGATGACTGTGCATTTAAATGAATGCTAGAGACCAGGGCACGGTGGCATGTGCCTTTAAGCGCAGCCTAGAGCATGGCTGAGACTAGGAATCACTTGAGTTCACGGGTTTGAGACCCGCCTGGGGCAACATAGCAAGACTTAGTCTCAAAAAATAGCTGTGTGTGGTGGCACGAGCCTGTAATGCCAGCTACCTGAGAAGCTGAGGCTGGGGATTGCTTGAGTCCATGGTACCCCGGGCAACATGAGCCTGCAGTAGCATGGGTAAAAATAGTGAGACCTAGCCTCAAAGAAAGATAGAGATGGATGGATGGATGGATGGATGGATGGATGGATGGATGGATGGATGGATGGATGGATGGTAGAGAAGCCATCTTGGAGTCTGTGTGAGTCCACCTGGGCTTACCTTACAGCCAAAGCAGAAGCATCTCCAGAGCTGCCCCTTAAACCCCGCCCCTAGGAACAACCCTGGAGGAGGGCTCCTGTGGAAGTGATTAATTAGAAAGTGATAAGGAAGTGGGGAAGTAGAATCAACAAGGAAGAGGCCCAGCAATGGCGACACCTTACCCAACATGTACTCCAAAGGAGTACTCTGGTGAAGGCCAAGGGCACTCTGTTGAAGTCACCCAGTTATCCTGGTTGGGAGCAAGGGAGTGAAAATGGTTGGCTGCTGAAAAAGGAAATGGACATAAGCAATCTTCCAAGCACCCCAAGCTCTTCCATTTGCAAGCAAACAAATTACAGCAGTCCTGAGTTTCATCCTCTGACCGTGAGAGGCTAACATGGCCACAGATAGAGTGGTAAATATGAGTGGGCATGGTGGGTGGAACACTGACATCACCAGTCCAAAGACTGGACGTTCAAAACAGAGACACATTGAGAGCCAGTATATACACAGGACAGGCCTTTGGGAGGCACCAGTTAGGCTCATGGAGACTGGCTCTAGAGAGGTTGAGTTACTTGCCCAGGTTCTCACTGGGGGCTGTCTGGATTCCAGCCACAGTCTGTCTGGGTAAAGTCGTGTGTAAATGCACTTGCACCCTCTTCTATGCTGTGTTGTTCACTACACTGTGACTAATGCCTTTTTTACAGAAGGCCACCTATAGGGAACCTTTCCTGCACCCCAACCCCCACCTTCAGAAATCCCGGAGTACCCATGGGTATCCTACGGGCTACCATAGTCATCCCACTTGAATTTGTCCAAAACTGAATCATGAACTGAAGGGATGAACTGAATCATGACCTTCAAAGAGAGACACTCATGTCTCAGATACAGGGTGGCCCATCTCCTGGTTCCAAAGCCAGCATTAGTGATTTGGGGAGAGTCGGTTAAATAAACAGATACCATCCCAAACAAAAGATTTTGTGAGCTCATCTGCTTGTTTCTCCTTTATTGGAGTTAAAGGCAATTTCCCCACATCCTGAATGCTGAACATGAGCAAACATGTGCAGGAACCAGATACACAGGCGCTCAAGTCACGCAGACCTCCTAGAGCAAGGGGGAAATGGTCCAGAGCCCCAGTTCATGCCTGGCTGGCCCTGTGGCACAAGAACTGAGTGAGCCGGAACGAGATGTGCCATCTTCTCCTCAAGTCTGAGCATCGTCATTCATGAGTAGCGAAGCCATACCGACCCTGTAATACTATGGTGGGGATCAACGACCTATTTAAAGGGCTTCATAAAGCATCAAGGTCAGCGTCCATATTAAGGTCTTATTATCCAAATTGGTTCTACAACATGGTCTTCTCAAAACCAAATGTGGACATTCTTTTCTTGGAACTATTGATCCAACATTCTCAGCCACCAGCTAATAGTTAGGACATACACTGATTACTGACAAGGCCTCTAGGCAGCTGTGGAAGATGATATGAATGCAGACATCTTCCTAAAATGAAGCTAAGAGGCGTAAGTGAAAAGCACATAGTTCGTTTTCTTCTCAGCAGTTCTAACAAGCTTTGTTGTTATGTCTGGTTTCTTAGAGTACAAGCAAACAAAGACTCAAGCATTTGGCCCACTGACCCTACCAAAAAGCAGTATTTAACAGCTGACAGGGAAAAAAATACACAGAAGAGCACAAATGTCAGTTGTATTCACTCAAAGTCACAGTCCAGGGCTGAGAGCTTTCACATTCCAGGGGGTGTAATGACTTGAGACCCCAAGAATCAAGTTGCTTTGTGATCTGCGCTCTATATTTAAGAGTTGCGGGGACAACGAGAAGGAAGATTGATGTAAAAAAAAGTCCAATTGCATCAGGAATTGAAACAAAAACACATTAAGCAATCATAAAGACCATGATGCTTAAATTAGCATGTAATTTCTGAAAGGAAAATATTCCCTCTTAATAGTGATGAGGTAAAAGTGGTCCTAGAAACCCCAAAGCTATATTCAGGTCTCAAAATGAAGGAAAGGTAAAACGAATTTTAATCAAATAAAATATGATGCCGATTGTGCATCCACTAATAATGTAAAACTTAAAAACTATGCCAGACATAAAAATGTGCTATGACTTTACATGAGAAACTGCAAGACACTAGTTGCATGTACGAAAACAACTGCCCACAAGTGCATGACTGAGTAAAGAGACTGAAGGGATCTCATTGTCCTCTCCCTTTTCTATCTCCTTCTTCCGTAGTGCTTTACACATGAGGAGATGGAAGTTGGAATGTCCACCCCTGCTTCTGAGAACCTGCCCCTGTGCTCCATATGTGGCCTGCAAGCTCACCCGATGGGCAGAGTGGAGATGCTGAGACCATGCCCCAGGAGGGTCAGGCTGCACGGGAGGCTTGGTTCAATTCGCAGCTTGGCACATGCTTGCTGAGCAAGCAGACTGCTCAGTGACAAGTCCCATGGGAGGGAGGCAGATCTGACCCAACACCCCCTGTCATGGAGCACAGGAGTGGGAGAGAGATGGTTGCTGCCTGATGTGGTCAGGAGGAGGTGGCATCTGAACCTAGAAGCAGAGCACAAACAGGCGGCATGATGGAGCCACTTGGGGCCAGCTTACGAGAGCTGATGGCTCGATATTGAGGAAAGATCCTTATTAAGAACAAATTTTTAAATATAATATTTAATTTTTAAAGAAGTGATGTAAACTAGCCGTATGTGGTGGCGCATGCCTGTAATCCAAGAGCTGAGAGGCAAAAGGCCAGGGATCGCCGGGGTTCGAGCTTACTCCGGGCAACACAGAGAGACCTAGTCTTGGAAAAAAGCAGCCGGGCTCGGTGGCAGGCGCCTGTAATCCCAGCTACCTGGGAGGTTGAGTCTGGGGATCGCTTGAGTTCATGGGATTGGGACTATCCCGGGCAACAAAAACAAGAAAAAATGATCTAAACTTACTCTGGGATCAATACTACTTGAAAGGAAGATCACACTCAAGACTCATTTTTCTCTTCGCGATAGCCTGGGGACCACCGATCGGTGGTGCAGACCAGGTGTCTTCCCAGCTCTGTTCAGAGTCGCCACGTGAGGCACCTGGAACTGGCAGCAACTGGAGTATTCCCTCCGCGGACTGGGCAGACCACTGCAAATCAGGGTTCTGTTCAATGGTTTGTTGACTGTCGAGAGCTCAGACTCCGGACTTAAGAAAGTGATGGAGAGAATGTTCGTGCTGGTTAAACTTAAAAGTTTGCTATGTCTATAGTTTTTCAGTATTGTGACTAGCGCCCCAAAAGGGATAGAGAATTCTTCTAGTGCTTGAAAGCAATTACCTAATTCAGAAAAAAAACAAAAACAAAAACAAAACAAAAGGTTGCAGATGAATTAGTGGATTTCTGTTAAATGTTTTCATGGTTTCATTGTACTAATTAGTGTCGTGCAGTCAGTCAACATTCATGAAAAAATTCACTCTCTTAACATCTCCCTTCTTTGTTGAATCTACAGCAATCAAGCATCTGTCTCTAGCTAGATTTTGGATGACTGCTGTCGGTGAGAATAGAAACGGATGGTTGATTTTATGTGGAAGAATAGCAGAAGTGAAAGGTGTGTGGAACTTACAAAACAGAACACTTGTAAACGGCTTCACGTTCTTCACATCAGGAACATTCATAGTGAACTTGTGTGTGCGTGTGTACGTGTGTGTGTGTGTATACTCGTATGGAAGTCGTTATCTAGGAGAGCCCTTGGTAAGCATTGAGCCACCCTCGACAGGTAAGAACTCTGGCAGGAAGAGCAGGCAGGAATGAGTGAAGAGCGAGGGTGGTAGAGACTATAAAATGGGTCTGCTAGCCGAGGGACGCTGCTATCTCCTGGGAAGAGCAACAGCAGTCCTTTCTGCCCTGGATTCCTCTGGCCCAGGGCCCTGGCCCAAAGGGCTTTCAGGAAAAAGTAGGAGGTCTTGGGTGGGGCAGCTCCCGACCTCCCAGTGAGTGAACCTGGCTAGAGGCGGTGCTCAGCCGACCACCCCAGGAGGAAATGCCTGAGGCCACTGGAAAGAGGGGACCAGTTACCTTCAAAGCCTCCTAGATTTGGAGACAATCAGAGCTGGGAGGGCTTAGAGATCTCCTCACACAGCGCCAGACCTCCCAAGGTCAGAAACAAATCCCCGTGGGAGATGCTGGAGAGGGCGCAAGGCCTTGGCAAGCTGGGGTCTCCGGAGAAAACCCCACATCTGATCCGGGACCTGTGCCTCCATCCCTCGAGGACACGTCGCTGCCCCAGCTGCAAGGTTTCGTGCCGATCCTGCCATGACTTTGAAACCCAGTAAGGCGGAAAACTCCAAGCAGCCTCTGCTCTTCATTGTGAATGCCCATGCTTATTCCCCCCCCCCCTTTTTTTTTTTTTTTGTTTGTTTGTTTTTGAGACTAGGTCTCGCCATTTTTGCCCATGGAACCGCAGGCTCTCGTTGCCCGGGGTACCACAGACTCAAGCAATCCCCAGCCTCAGCTTCCCAGGTAGCTGGGATTACAGGTGCACGCCACCACACCCAGCTGTTTTTTTGGAACTAGGTCTCACTACCGGCCCCAGGCGGGACTCGAACCGACATCCCTAAGCCCCGGCCGCTTTATAGGCTGAAGCTTACAGGCACGATTCGATGCCCAGCTTATTTTCCCTTTTTCCATGGTTCATTTTTCCATTTACCACGGTTGATTAATCAAGTAATGATTACTTAGTTTTAAATACATATCTTTTAAATCTCTTCTGTGTCTATAGGTAGGTTTCTCCTTCGTTTTCTACACTTAATTTTGTTTTTGATGTTGTTTGTGTGATTTTTGTCCCTGCAGTGTTCCTAAGACTAGTCTATTTTATCAGTAGTCCAAAGAACTGACTTGTTGCTTTGTTGATCTGGTGCTTTATTTGGGGGTGGTTGTTTCAATAATTTCTCATTTTAGCTTCACCAGTTTCTCCCTTTTGTTCTCTCAGGATTTATCCTATTCTTTTTGTATCCATTTAGATTGAAAGTTTAGTGAGCTCATTATTTTAGTTTTTCTCTTCTAATAGTGAGAACAGTTACAACTACAAAGTATGCTCTTGAGTTCTGCTTTGGCAACATCTCACAGATCTGATCTCCATTCAAGATATTTATTAAGGTCCTACTTGAGCACCAGAAAGAAAAAACTGGTATTCTGGTCACTCAGTTTTAAAAACATCATTCAGTGTAATGTGGAAAAATTACATTTGGATTTCTTTGTAACCAAAAGTCATTTACACATTTTTTGTTTGTTTTCAGGAATAAGGAAATATCTTTCAATAACTTAATTCTAAGTGCTTTGCATGCTGGTCAGTGAATATGGTTTGCATGATTGTGATGTTTGGGAGTTTGTTTAGATTTGCACACTTGGTCTCTTTTTCTTTAACTTTTTTAAAAATGAAGTACAATTGACACTTAGTAAAGTGCATCATGTTATAAGTGTGTGGCTTGCTAAATTTTCACAAATATTTATATCTCTGTGCATAAACATACAGAACATTATCAAACTTCAGAGGGTTTCTTACCAACAAATATTTAGTCAATCCCTCTTAGAGATATCATCATGATTAGTTTCTCTATTTTTAAGTCCCTGAAATTCTTATAAACAGAATCATACAATCTGTGCCTAGCTCCTCCCACTCTGCAATATGTTCACAAGATTCAGCCATGGTTTTGAGAGTAGCAGTGTTTTGTTTTGTTTTGTTTTTTTGATTTTCCCTGAACCATAATAGCTTGCTGTACAAATATCTTACAACTGATATGTCCTTGCTATTGAAAGACATTTAGGTTGTCACTAGTATGAGGTTATTATTAGAAGTGCTATAATGAACATTCCTGCAATATCTTCCAATATGCACATAGGCATTTCTGTTAGACATCTATCCAGAAGTACCGATTAGCCTCAGTTTGGGGATTCTGAGTCTGTTTTTCATACCACTTTAAATCTTACTTGGATCAAGTTCAGTTATTAAAAAACAACTCCTTATATAGGATTATGTCAAGTGAATCAGAGGCTGTCATTCCAAGTAGCATTATCCATACCCTAACAACTCTCGCAGCCCCCATATTCAAATATTGACCCCAGGTCCTGCAGCAGCAGCTCTCAGGCTCTAAGAGCTCTCAAAATCATCTGCAGCACTACTTAAAAATGTACAATCCTGTCCCTGCTCAAAGCTATTGCTTCAATCCCTCCAGGAGCAGAACTCAGGAGTCTGAATTTTAGTAAGTATCTGTAGGTGATTCTGCCTCTCAACCAGATGTGTGAAATGGCCCGGGTTCCATGTTCCCATGAACTATATAAACCAGGGAGATTTGTCACTATCCCAGGCAATCCAAGTCTCCGTGATCCCCTTCTAAGGAGAGAAGTTGGACGGGGCTCTCTCCCAGCCCATTTTCTCCCTGTCTTTTCTAAGTACCCAAGCAGCAAATGTATAAAGACTCCAGAACCACTAGTAAGTTTGAATGGAGACATGGGAAAACCACGGCCTGAGCAGGCAATCAGGGAAGAGCCCAGTCCTCCTATCTCTACAATAAGAAAAATGTCCCCTCCCCACCTGGCAGGTGAGCAAGCAGAAAGCCAGGAACTCTGGTAAACATTCCCAGTGGACCCAAAACCTGACTCTCCTGTTTCTCCGCGTTTTGGAATTTATCTTTAAGGGAATGTTGGATTGATACAGTGTCAATAAAGAGGTCAGCAGATACGCAAGTGCCTCGTAGGAACTTGTAGGTAGAAAGCAAATCAAATACATTAAGCAAACTGAGATTCATGAAGTCTTGTACACCGATCTGAGCTAATATTTCACAAAGGACACCCTCTTGTCTCCGCCTCCCCTGCCCCGTCCCTACGGCTGACAGCATGTATGTGAATTTGTGTTAATAAGTGGTGTCTGTTAAATTATTTTCTTGAAATCACATCCACATGGAGGTTCAGGTGCAAGAGCAAGAAGTCAGCTTGGACAATCCCGTGCTCATTACCTAGCCACGTCTTAAGCCGGGTGTCTGGTCCTGGGAGCCAAGAGGCCTATCCTCTCAACCGTCTGTGTCTGGCTTGCTCCGTCAGCCCCATGCCACCATGGGCTTCATTATCCCAGTCTGCTGGATGGAAAGCGTTCGGCCAGCTGTCTCCCAGGGCTCCTTCACATTCCGAGTTCTCAGATCTTGCTGTCTTTTTCAGATTCTCATAAGACCCTTGGGCCCCAGACATCATCATGCCCATCTCACAGAAAGAGAGTCAAGGCTCGGAGGAGGGAACATCAGCCAAGAGTCAGAGGCTGAGCCAGACTTGAACCTTTCCAGAGCATCCCTCCTAGAGAGCCATGCTTGTGCGGACATGCGCGGACATGCATGCATGTGTGTGAGGGTCCATGTTTTCACACGTGCCCCAAAGCCGCCCTGTGGTTTGTTGGACGCTGCATGTGCAGACTTGTTGGCTGGGCCAGGCCTGTTCCAGGCAGTTCCACCCTGTGGGAGTGGGCAGAAGGTGAAGGGGAAGGAGGGAGAGAGCTACACCTACATTTTTGGGCTGCCCACTGATCTCAGCTGCTGCCACGCAGGCTCCTGGCTGCTGTGTACTTAGCTAAATCTGAGTGACTCCATACATGGGCAGTGGGCCGGAACATTCACCTCCTAGCATCACAACTGACAAGCTCCTCTCGCCAGCTGGGACCCAGCCCTGCAGGAGTACTCATGGCCGTTCTGCACATGCACACGGAACCACAGACACACACATGTGCGCACGCACACGCACATAAGGGCATGTGCATGTGCAGAGTAAATGTTTCCCCCTTTCTGGTTTCATTTTTTTCATCAGAAACATGGAGTTAAGGCTGGGCATGGTGGTGCGTGCCTTTAATCGCAACCTGCTGAGCGAGGCTGGGACGATGAATTGCTTGAGTCCACGGGTTTGAGACCCACCAGGGGCAACATAGCGAGACCTAGTCCCAAAAAATAGCTGGGCCTGGTGGTGTGTGACTATAATCCCAGATACCTGGGAGGCTGAGGCTGTGGTACCCCAGACAATGTGAGCCTGTGGTTCCCTGGGCAAAATAGCAAGACCTAGTCTCAAAAAAAAAAAAAAAAAAAAAAGGAAATATGGAATTAGCTATTTTTGCCTTGCCATAGGACCTTTAACCTCTCAGATATTAACGTTCAAAAGTCAAAAGTCAAAGTATTGGAAAGACCCTGCTAAGATAATGTTCATCCCAGTGTTCCCCTCTCCCATCAAATGGCAAAGAACAGAACTTTTTACCTTTTTTTTTTAAATAATAGAACAAACTACATGGGCTACCTTTAAACAAGCCTAGATAAATGTACCCTAGTTTTATCTTAATAGAAAGCTAGTGATTTCAACCGCAGAAGTACACTGACGGCCCACAGAAGTCTGCTGTATGTGCCCCCTGCCAAATCTGGAATGATTTGACTCCAGACCATACCCTGATTGACAGTTTCAAGGAAAGATGATACTGGGAGGCGGTTCACAGAATGGATTTGGGGCCTAGAGCACCTGGGTTCAAATCCCAGTTCTGCCACTTTAGGTTTGTGCATTTTGCTGTGACCTTGTATATTCTCTTTGTGCCATAGTTTCCCCCATCTGTCAGGCAGGAATTACCATTCCTACATGATGGGGTAGCTCTGAGTGCAAAGTAGCCCAATAAGAGTGGCTACTACTATTTTTTCTTGGAAGAATAGGGGTGACAATGGACACATTCAAGATCCCTCAGTGATTCACTGTCAGAACAAGGCCAGGCCTGAGCCTGGGGCTCCTAGGCCCCTTCCAATCTATGCTGGCATTGGGGAAACACTGTGGTGTTGAAGGGAAAGGCAGATACTCCACCCAGAGCCTGTCCAGCTCACGTAGCAGGTTTTAATGTGAGGAATTCAAGCTTTCATTGCACCACTCTCCGGTGCTAGCATCAGAGTCACCATCACCTGTGCACAGTTGTTCATGAGGGGTCTGTGGAAAAAGGCTTGGAAGATTAGGGACTATAAAGACCCAAAAATTTCTGCCAGGCACGGTGGCTCGTGCCTGTAACCTTCAGACTACGAATTGGCCAGGGCTAGGGATCGCGGTTTGAGTCCCGCCTGGGGCCCGTAGCGAGACCTAGTTTCAAAAAAATAGCTGAGCATGGTGGCACGCACCTGTAATCCCAGCTACCTGGGAAGCTGAAGCTGGGGATTGCTTGAGTCTGTGGTACCCCAGGCAACGAGAGCCTGCGGTTCCACGGGCAAAAATAGCGAGACCTAGTCTCAAAAAAAATTAAATTAAATTAAAATAAAGACCCCAAAATTGCTTAGGAAAGGAGCTAGATTAATGCAGACTTGGGCACCAATTGCTGCTCTGTCCCTGACATGTAGGGTCACCCAGGCAAGTCACTTCACCTCTGAGCCACTTGAGGTAATGATGCTGATTGCTGTTCCTAAGACCAGGTTTTGGCAGGATCAGCAATGCCTCACACTCCACAGGATGCCAATGAAAAGCATTTGCTCAGTTTGGTGAAGGCCTCAGAAGAGGTCAAACACGGTAACTTCGACTCTAACCTATTAAGCTGCCAAGAACCACCATAAGTGCTCATTATTGAAAAAATACCTATGGTAGTCATCTTGTCTGCAATTCAACGGAGGCTTGTAGTCTGTTCTGATGGCAGCCATCAGAATAGGATGAGACCTGGAGAGCCTTCAGGCTGTCAAGGATCAAGCACATGGCTTTTGGTGCAAGGAGACTTGGGTGTGAATCTGTGCTTGGCCACTTACCAACCGCCTGGTGCACTCAATCTTCTGAATCTCAGCTTCTTCCGTAAGCAGGGCCCCGTGACTTGATACATGACTAGACTGGGTGATGCAGTGGATAGCTCCTGACACAGTGAACCCAACAAATGGAAGATGGTTGCATTTAGGATCCTCTAGGCTTGGAGTGACAGGAATAAAACAACCTAGGTAAAGAAAGGATTTTATTGCTTTTCGTGA
Source organism: Uropsilus gracilis (assembly GCA_004024945.1). Classification (NCBI taxonomy): domain Eukaryota; kingdom Metazoa; phylum Chordata; class Mammalia; order Eulipotyphla; family Talpidae; genus Uropsilus; species Uropsilus gracilis. Next base: position 114,917 of record PVHY01002552.1, read on the forward strand.
CCAAAAAAAGCAGGGATGGTGCTGGCTGCAGGTGGGTCTGGAACCAAAGACTCAGACTCAAAGAGACTTTCTTCTCAGCTTCTCATCTCTGAACTGTTGACTTCTATTCCATTCTGCTGCAGACAGCCTCTCCATGGGTGAGGGCATGGCTCGCAGTTGCTCTAGGCCACATCTCATGAGAAGATTCTTTTCCATGCCCCCCCCCCCCCAAATGCTGAGAAAGTACACTGATTTGCCTGGTTTGGGTTACATGATCACCCTTGTATCAATCACAATAGCTTAGAAGATGGAGACGTCTGGCTTGGCATTCACAATGTGCCTAGGGCTTCAAGGCCTGCATGCTGAAAGAAAGAGAGGAAGGGGATGCTGGGTGACTTTGTTCTCTGAGAGCCTTGCATATGGTTGGAGTGGAAGAACATTTCTCAGCACTAGGCTCCAAAGATGGCATGAAGCCACTCTTGACAAGTGCTACATCCTCTTTGCTTGCCTTTGGTGCCACATTTATCCTAAAAGGTACTCTTTGTAGAAACAGCTTGACTTAATGCAGCTTAATGCTGCCCAAATCCACTATATTTAGGCGCTGTTTGCAGAGCTTACACAGTGCTCACAGCAGAGGAAGCCCAGGCATGGTGGCAGTCTCACTGGAGAGGCCGGGTGCGTGCTCCCTGCCTGGCTCATTGCCTTCAGTCCAGGGGGACCTGGCTTCTGTGCCCTCTGTTGACCCCTGGCTGCAGATCTCAAGAAAACTGGGGATACTGCATATAAAGCAAAAAGTGATAGAGCTGGAAGGGACCTCAGCAACCCATCCACAGGCAGGAGATGCCCCTAATAGACTAATGGCCCCTTTGGGATCTGTGTCTTCTTCATCAAGCTCCCTCAGGCCTGTGCATGGCAGGGCCTCAACTGCGGAGTGAATGAACGAGTGAACTGAGATTGGGATTGAGGCATTGTGGTTCCCAGGCCCATACTATTAATGCTATAACATTCCACTTCCCCTTGAGCCTGAAAATCCTTATTTACTTAAAGCCCTTCCTCATTCTAAGGGGCTCCGTTCTTGGCCAAGAGGGACAGACGGGGTGTATATGTGCTAAGACCACCTTGATGCTCACACTTGGTGCTAAGGTGCCTAAGAATTGGTGTGCAGCAGCAGGAACAGATTGGAGGATGTGGAGGAACAGGTTGGAGGAACAGACTGGAGAGGGGTGAGTATGTACACTCATCATTATTCTGCACTTTATGATTGGGTCCCGTGTGCATCAGGGAGGGTAGGGCTTCCATTCCCATCTGCGGGATGAGAAAACTAAAGCTCCAAGAGGCAAGTAACTCACCCAACCTCTCGGCCCTCCCCACCCAAGCCCCTAGCAATCTGTGGGAGAGCTTCAATCCCGTCCCAGGTGTAGGTGTTTCAGCTTCTGGCTCACCAGCCCTCCACAGAAGATAGTTCGGTGCCTCTCCCACATGCTCTCAGCACCTGCCCATACGTATGAGGGCTCTCCTTGAAGATCAGCCCAGAACATACTAGGAATGAATAGCCTGTCTCCCACCCCTCCCCCAGCACTCCTCACCTAGAGACTGCTGTGAGTTGGAGAAATACGTACCCCAGCTACCTTGCCACTCAGGTGGGATAGTGCTGAGGTTGGACACACGCCCATAATGACTCCCTGAACCCCCAGCACGATCAAGCTTCACTTGCCCATGAGGGTTACTTGCTCCGTAACTTGCAATTCGTGTGGATTTGCCCTTCCCCTGCTTCCCTACTTCAGTGCTTCCTGGACAGCATTTCCTGGTGCTCTCTCCAGAAATCTATTTGCACTTGAATCTCTATGTTACTGTTTGCTTCTATGGTAACCCAAACTAAGGCGATCATGACGGTTTTTTTTTTAAAGGTGGGTTATTTGACAAAATAATATAAACCTGATTCAGATCTAGACTACTTGGGACGCAAGGCCACCTGGGCAAAGTCAGGATCCTCTGACTCTGTTATTCTATGTCTTCTACTTACTCTGACCTGCACGCACCTCAGTTTCTTCATCTGTAAAATGAGAGAAAGGAATGGAGTCCTTGAGACTGTTCCAGTTCTGCCGGGCACGGTGGCACGTGCCTGTAAGCGGCATCCTAGGAAACCGCAGCAGGGACTAGGGATCGCGGTTCAAGTCCTGCTCAGGACAACGTCGCGAGACCTAGTTCCAAAGAAAATAGCTGGGTGTGGTGGCACGCGCCTGTAATCCCAGCTACCTGGGAAGCTGAGGTTGGGGATTGCTTGAGTCCTTGGTACCCCAGGCAACGTGAGTCTGCGGTTCCACAGGCAAAAATTAGTGAGATCTAGTCTCAAAAAAAAAAAAAATAGTGTTCCAGTTCTTCTCCAGCTTAAGCTCCCTCCTTCTAACCTTAACACATTCAACTCCAACCCGGTCAGTGCCGGAGAAGGGCGGAGGACTCCAAGTGGTGCTGGCAAGCAGTCCCACTGCTGGTCTCGCTTCTTGCCCTTGAAAGGTAGGCGAAACTGTGCCCTGCTAGGCAGGGCCCCACCTATCTGCAGCCTGGAGAGGAGACTCGAGGCTACTGTCCTCCCTTCCTCTTCTGCACCCCTCCTCCCCCTCTGCTGGGAAAGTCAGCCGATGGGAGATTAAGAGCGGGCCCTGTGCCCGTTCAAGCCATTCAGCAAAGACAGGAAGCCAAGCTCCCTCCTGCCCGCCCGCCTCTGCTGGGCAGGTCTGTAGGATTACTTGCTTTGTGCTGGCGACTTGCACAAAGGGAGGCCCAGCCTGTCGGAAGCCACGCATCCCGGCAGACCTGGGCCCCGTGGCTGGTGGCAGAGCTAATCCGCCCGTGCCGAGCCAGAGGCTGCGCCCTCACGGGGATGGCGTCCATGGTGCCCAGCATAGCTCTTCACTGGCACAGAGGTGACCGGCGGCTCCCAAGGCCACAACGGGTGCCTCCTGAGAGAAGGCCCTGTCCCCCCACACTAAGTTGCAGCCTGTGTGCCTCTGTGCAGGGCTAGAGTGCAGAGATCTGCATAAAAGACAGGCAGGCAGGCAGGCGAGGCATAGTGAGGCGGGTGAGGACAAGTTCAACTCCTGAGCCAGAGGCTCCCCAAGGCCTCTGAGGGAACAGGCATGTTCATTTTGTCTCACTCCTTTCAGCCGCCATCTACCTAATCCTTAACCTGGACAAGCCCAATCTGGCTCTGCAGGCTACTGGAAGGCAGAGTTGTCCTTGTCAGTTCCCAAGCACAGAGGGGACATACAGGGATGGATCTGACTCAACAGGGAGATTCCATAGCAGGTCAATACCCCCCCCCCCAGAAACCCTATTTGAAAAGATGGGCATTTACCCGCTGTGCAGAGGGCCTGTGGTCCAAGTGGTTCCTGAACTTCACTCATTGCTACTTGCGCCCTGTCTGTGTGCCCTAAGCTATTACTGACTTCATGCTTTCCTTTCTTATCAATATGCGTTCTCAATTGGAAGACTTCTTTAGCCCTTTGTGAGTACTGGTACCTGTGAAATTGACAGGGGGTCGGGAGGTGGGGGGAGGTGATTGGGCAAGACACAATGTGTGGTAGAGTAGAAAATACGCACACACACATTGCTTGTAGCTTGCCTTTTCTGAGTTAATTTTCCAGCCGGAGGGCATGTCTGGAGGAGTGAGGAGCCTGTCCCAGCCTCAGCACCTTGTGAGTGTGAGGCCAGGTGTCCAGGAGGCAACATCATGGGCTGCCACCACAGGCTGCTGTCATCACTGAATGCCAGCCTGCCGCTGAACTGCTTTTGTTGAACTCACTCTAAAAAGCCAGCTGGAAATGAGGCGATTTTTTTTTAGCATATGAACGATTTCTTTAACATAAACCAACCCCCCCCCCCCCCCGCCCCACCATCTTCCAGACTGCTGGCAGTCTGATTAAAGCGCACCTTAAAGATTCAATTCTTGCCGGGCATGGTGGCTCGTGCCTGTAAGCTTCAGCCTATCAAGCAGCCCGGGCTGGGGATCGCGGTTCGAGTCCCACCTGGGGTTCATAGCGAGACCTGGTTTCAAAAAAAAAGTAGCAGGGAATGGTGGCGCATGCCTGTAATCCCAGCTACCTGGTAAGCTGATGATGGGGATTGCTTGAGTCTGTGGTACCCCGGGCAACGAGAGCCTGCGGTTCCATGGGCAAAAATAGCGAGACCTAGTCTCAAAAAAGAAAAAAAAAAGATTCCATTTCTGTCTCCACTTTATTGGCATTCAGTGGTGACAGGTGGTTTGAACTCCATTTTTCCTGATTACAAAAATCACATGTTTTGTGTGCTAATAGTTTCTAGTACAATAAAAGTAATTTCCCAACCATTAAAAAAAATAGCTTGTCCTTAGACTACCCCAAATCAGCCTGGAAACCATCAGTGGTAAGTGAAGTAAAAGAAACAAGACCAGATCATTACTAATCCTTCTAATTCCATTCAGGTCTTAGAAGCTGCGTTTAGAAGAGAATCCTCAGTGATGCTGATCCAAAATCATCTACAGTCGCCTCTGCCAGACCCTCAAGGATAGGTCCAGTATCCTCCTCCTTCCTGCCTCTGCTGATATAGCCCCCCTCCTCTCCAGTCCAGCCACCACTGTCTTCAGATATCCTTCCACTCTTACCCAAATCCCGGCAGTAGTAGCCTCTGTGATGGTCTCCTGCTAGCTGCTGACACATTTCTACTCTGCAACCAGCGTATTCTTTTTCCAAGCATATCTGAAGCACCTGGCACATGGTAAAGACTACATCAAGAGTAACTCTAATTTTTTAAAAATGCAAATCTCATCAAGTCTCTTGACTGCTTAAAAGCTTTCCATGATTCCCCCACAGGAATAAGTATAAACAGAAATTCCCATCTTGGAATGGACTGCCTGTTTTGATCTAGCTCCTTACCTACTCCCTTAGATGTGTTTTCTGACATTTTCCAACTCCGCTCCTATGCACCGCTTTTTTCAAATATACCATAATGTTTCATGTCTCTGTATCTTTGCTGATTCTCACTCTTCTACTGGGAATGTTCACCCTCCCTGATCACCACCTAGTCCTCAGATGTCTAGCCAATTTGGGATCATATTAAATTACGTCATTCTCTCTGTATCAGCTACTTTTTACCGCATAACATACCACCCTAAATCACAGTAGCTTAAGACCACATCTTTGGGTTTGTTTGATGGTTGTTCTGGTCGGGCTGGCTCAGTTAGGGCTAGCTGGTCTGGGTTGGCCTCTATCATGTGTATGGGGCCTCAGCAGGAATGTCTGGGACAGCTAGGGTGGCTAGAGTATCTCTTGACATGATCTCATCCTCGATGAGGCTGGCTTGGACTTGTTTACATGGTGGACTCAGGTTCCCAGCAGCAAGAGAGAGGGCAAGTCCCAATGTGCAAGTGCTTATGAAACCCCTGCTTGCATCACATTTGTATATGTCCACCGGTCAAAACAATCACGTGACCAAGTCTTATTCCAGGGCTAGAAACTGGAAGAGCAGCAAAGACACATTGAAAGGGAGAGCAATTAGGATGGGAGATAATTGTAGCTCAGTGGTTAAAAGCACAAAACCTTGTTTTGTCTTCCCGGTGCACATTTACCTCTTACTCTGGTAACATCATCCTCCTCCTCTTGAAGAATTAATCCCTCCTCACTTCAAACAAAATCCTAACCCACAACCCCCACCTCCCAAGCGTGAGTAAGCTGGGTCAATCATAGTAACTCATCTCCTGAGTCATGGTAATTGGCCTAAAGGTCAGGCATATGACCCAATATGCACCAATCAGAGTTCTTCCCCAGGACTTTAGAATAGATGCTGTGTGACAAATGGCCCCAAAGCTTTATTATTTTTTAACTTCACTGGGTCAGAGATCTAAGAATAGCCAGCCAAACCAGAACAACCATGAGATTGCAATTACGGTATTGGCAAGAGGTTCTGTCATCTGAAGGCTTGACTGAGGCTGCAGAATGCTCTTCTAAAGTCACTGTTGGCCAAAGAGCTCAGTTTCTTGTCCCATGATCCTCTGACAAGAAAGGAAGCTTCTCCAGAGTCAGTGATTATAGTGCAAAAATCAAGCTGTCACACACATCTTTTACGATCTAGTCTTTCAAGTCACACATGGTGACTTCAGCTCTACTCATTAGAAGTAAGATATCAAGTCAGTCAACACTCAAATTTGTTATTCCTCTTGAAAGGAGGAATAATAACTTTTTTCCCCCAAAAAACATCATTTCAAATAATAGCTGACACTTATTGAGTACTTTGCCAGGTATTATACTACGTGTTTTATGAACATTTTGCTTATTCCTTATCACAACCTTATAAAGTAGATACTATCCTTGACCTATTAGGCAAGACAAAGGTACTGACAGATTAAGCAATTTGCCCAAGTTCTCAAAGCAATGACAGACATAGCATGGGAACTGAAGAGTCAGAAGCCAGAACTTTTGCTTCTAACCACTAAGTTATATAGTGAATGAGGAATAGTAGGTGAGTCCATGAGTCTACAGTTCTCAAATGAAGAAGTGGCCTCAAAAGACATGTCCATGTCCTAATTTTTGGAATCAATGAATATTAACTTAAATGGCAAAATATGTGATGACACTAGAGATCTTGAGAAGCAGCTCTTATTCTGTATTAATCCTCAATCACAGGAACCTTCATAAAAGAGTCACAGGGGAGACTAGACACAGACAGAAAAGGAGTAAGCACGCAGGAAAAACTGACAGAGGCAAAGATCAGAATGATGCAGCCACAAGCAAAGGAAAGCTGGTCATAACCAGAACTTGGAAAAGTAAATTCCCTCTTAGGGCTTCCAGAGGAAGAATAGTTCTGTCAACATCTTGATTTGGACTTCTCATCTTCAGAAGTGTGAGACAATATGTTTCTATGGTTTTAAGCTACCAGGTTTATGGTACTGTGTTACAGTAGCCACAGAAAGTTAATATTTATGGTAAAGTATATCCCACCCCCCTTATTAGCTTGCTTTTGAAGGTTCAAATGGTGTTTGAGGTTTGCCAGTAAGCTTTGTTTTTGCACAGGCGTGGCATCACTTTGCTCTGACATAGAAGTAAAATCAGATAAAAAGAGAGGAAAGAATATGTATAATAACTACCTTTGTTGTTACTCAATATTTTAATCCTGGTAGTTGATAATAAAAGAAAATCCGGATTGTATAATTTTCACTTGCTGATAAAAAGGAACCACAATCTGTTCTTTAAGAAATACATATTTTCCCCTCTGACGGCATTTTAAGAATGACTGAGCAAGAACGCCTTCAAGCAACGAACACTCAACAAGACAAGAGATAAAAAAGCAAACAATAACTTAGAGAAGACTGAGGAACTTTTCTCATGTGGAGGTGTCTTATTTAATTTCTGGGTAAACACTCTGACCACATAGACGGGCACCCAGAAATGAGGATTCATATGGTACAGGGAGTCAGAGTTTATAAATGTTCTTTCAGCCATCAGTCTGATGTGCTTAGGTAGTTCCTGAGAACCAGGCAGGGAACACAGTGTAGCCAGTATTCTACAGATGTAGCAACTGAGGTTCAAGGAAGTGAAGGTATAGTCCCAAGGTGCTGAGTGGCAGGACTGAGTTTCAGTGAGGCCCCAAGAGTAGGTGTCCAGGCACTGTGGCTTTACTTCCAATGCCTCCTACTGTTCTACAATGGTCTATGCACCTCTGTCTTATTTCTCCAAGCACCGAGTCTTTGCCCAAAGGGTTCTCCTCTCTTTTTCAAGAAGTTCTGGGTCCTAGCCCAGAATTAGTTATTGAGAACTTATCCTACTCCCATTCCTCGCCTGGTCTTTTAGATCAGATCTCAAGTTAGTGGATAGCAACAGCCTACAGGAGAGGAACTCAGAGTGGAGTCCTGGGGCTCAGACCCATCAGGGAACAGAGATTCCCAGAGAAGGGAAAGCCTGGCCCAGCTGGGCGTGGGCAGGGAGCTGTCCACCCCGCAGTGCTGACTGGCCACCATCCCCCAACCACTGCAAAGTTCTTGACCTTCCTAAGTCCTGACCTTCTGGATCAGTTTAAGGAATGGAGATTATTTCCTCACCTAAGGCACTAGGGGAAGACAAACATAGGACTGGCTGTTTCTGCTCCACGCTCTCCCTGACTTTCTATTCTGTGCCCTTTGGTGCCACCTTCTCCCCAATTCATCTCTTTTCTTTCACCTCCTACCAACTCCACACCATTGAAGAGTCACTGGCTGCAGTCACTCTTTTCCCACCTCCCCCCTCTTTCTATGCCCTCTCTACATTTCTTCCTTCATCCCTCTTTCCTCTTCACTCACTAGCTATGCAACCATTTGCAAGTTTCTTAACCTCTCTGAGTGAAAATCTGGCCCTCACAGGCGTTTGTAAAGCTAGATCATTGGTATGGAGATGTCTGATTCAATTACATCCCCCTCACCCATCTTTTCTTTCCCCCATATGGGCAGTAAGATGGGTGGGTATAACTCTCCTTCCCAAGCAGTCCCAGGAGCTGGTTGTTCAACAAGTACTGGAGAAAGTCTTACAGCATAATCCTCCTCCTCCTCCATCTGAGACAGACCCTCACTGACCTAGCAAGCCCAGTCACATGCAGCAGGGACAGAGAGTGGGAGATAATTGATGAAGATCTCCATGGGGACACAGAAATCATGACTGGCCACTTGCCTACCATGCACCAGGCATGGAGTAAGCATTTTACTTGCATTACTGCAGACAGAGAGGAGAAGTGATTTCCTGGGTCGTGCAACTATTAAGCAGGGAAGGCAGCTCAGTGTGGCTCTAAATACCAAATGCCCTTTGATTTATTGTTTACTATGGGAAAGTTTTAACACAGAGAAGAGTAGTGAGAAATGTATAATAAACCCCTGCACCTATCACCCAGCCTGATTGATCAATTATTAACCAATCTGGTTTCATCCCTACCCATGCCTCCATTACCCTCTCCTTATTTTGAAACATATCTCAATATCATATAGTATTACTCACAAACATTTCAAAATGTCTTTAAGAGAAAACACTGATTTTTAAAGATAAAACCAAAATACTATTATGCCCTAAAACTTTGCAATATAATAACCTTAAGATTATCAAAGAACAAGGTATTTGTTATTTGTTATCAAATAACAAGGAACACTTCCAATCATGTTTTTCCTCTCTCATCTGCTCCCTCTTTTTTCAAACATATATTTATATATAATTTCACATCATTGTAACCCCAGGGATTTACCCCCCTCTCCCCACCATTCCCCTTCTTTCCCTCCTGCCTGAAGTTATGTGCTTCATTTTGGTGCTTAGCTTATTTTGACTTTTCCTCATGGCTTTTGTTTATTTTTTCCCTATATCCCATATATTAATGAAACCATTTGGTTTCTGTCTTTTTCTTTTCTTTTTCTTTTTTTTGTTTATTCAAATTTGTCATTTTTATTTTTTAATTCATTTTATTGATTTGTCACAATTGTGCATTAATTGATCCCTCCTCCTCCCTCCATATCTCCCCTCTGTATCCCCCTTCCTCTTCCCTCCATATCCCCCCTCTGTATCCCCCCTTCAGTCACTCCTTCTCCCATTTTTCTGCAAATTGTTGTTTGGTTAAGTTGATGTTTAGTTGTTGGTTGTTTGGCCTGTTGTTCTCTTCCGATATATGGTAAGTGTGTGTATGGTTTTTTTTGTTTTGTTTTTTTGTTTTTTTTTTTTTACCCCGGGGCTTTCCCACTTCACTAACATTTGTTAACT
>PVHY01002553.1:0-84386 GCA_004024945.1 Uropsilus gracilis
AAACCATGGACACACCTAAAAGAAATCACATTAGCAGAAACAAGTTAAAAAGATAAAGACAGACACCAAATGGTTACAACTCGGAGTGGGGGGGCGGGACAGAGGGGGAATGGTCAGGGAGGGTGGGGGGGGGTGAATCCCGGTAAAATAAATAAATTAATTAATTAATTTAAAAAAAATAAAATGCTAATATGTAAGTTATACATACTTTCTGGAAGATGAAAAATAAAAAATTATATTAAACTATAAGCAATAATTCTAAAATAACAGAATAACTGCTTAGTTGTGAAACTGAACATTCCTCTAGAAAGAGAATTAAAACCCCATTTAGTTTTTAACATGTTTTCTTGAATTTCTATGAATCTTTTGATTATAATACTGTTCTCATGATTATATTTTAAGGTTGTATTTGATATATGTATGCATTTGAAGTAAAAAAAAGTGATTTAACACTAAAATACTTTTCAGTTAATAACTTTTCCTGAAGAAACCTCCCCAAGTTCTAACTTATGGATATGTTCTAAATTTTGAAGTGGAGAAATTTTCCTCTTAAATAAAAAGATTAAAATTATACTATATAGAGAAACTTAAATAGCTCTTCTGGAATTATTTAGGAAGTCATTAAATTGGCTGGTAATATTAATTCAGGATTCCCTCCATAGTGAAATATACTAATGCCAAGCCATATCTCATTTCCTGTTTAAGAATAATCCTTAAAATGGGTCAAGTTGCCTACAACAAATCTTTGTTCCTACAGTTTCTCAATATTCTCAAATTTCATGATTCTTTTCTATCCTATTAGAGCAATCACATATAAAGGCACTTTTTTGGAAATAATACTTTTGAAAATGTTTTGTTTTTAGTTTTGTGGATTCTTAAGATTCTGATTTCTGAGCATAACTTACTGCATAACTGTTTGGAGGGAAAGAGGAAATAAGGGAAAGAGGGAGGGAGGGAGGAAGGAAGGGAGAGAGGAAAAGAGAATGAAGTCCATTTCATTCTACCTTGTTACTTCAATGATCTCTTCAGTCTTTACTTTTCTGCTGTTTTTCCTTTTAAATGCTTTCACATTTTTCTATCTTCATAGCAAAGAAAATAAAAAAATATTTTTTGACAGTTAGCCTTATTTCCAAATTACTTTCACTTTTCTTTCCTTCCCATTTGCCACCTGATATATCAAAAGATCTATATAGTATAAGAGCTACATTTCATTGTAAAATTGTGAGAAGTCTGTAGGGACATACACTAGTTGTCAGAAAAGCATTTTCAGATACTCTCTGATATTTATCCACTCTTAGCCCCTTTACAATCTTTGTCCCAAGTATCTCCAATTGCTATCCTATACATAAATGATGGCTTCCCTAATGTCAAAGATAGCAAATATGTGAAGTTGCTGACAGACTATGATTAAAAACTAGGCAGTGTGAATAGACTGCTAGGATTCTGGCAATAATTTTGACTTAAAAACTGTTCTTTGGAAAGGAAGTTTGATATAGGTTGAAAGGTTGATTATGGGACTAAAAGCATGCAACCCATGGGTCTTGAGTTGCATCTCCTAATGGATATTTATCCGATCCAGAGTCTTAAGGTTCAGGATGCTCTTCAATTTATTGTGGGAATAATACACATGATATTTGCAAAAGCAGGTACGGAAATCACAAGTAGATTGCAAAAAATTGTGACTCAGATTATCAAACTAGTGGTGGTGAAAGAAAATACTCAGTGATCAGAGCAGAATGCAATACATTTGTTTACTTGATATAGAGGGAAAGATAAACTCATGCATATAAATGCGCCATATTTTTTTTTGGAGATGTTGTAAACCAATGTCTGTGCTGTCTAATATGGTAATGATTAATCATATGACCTGTTGAGTACATGGAATGTGACTTGTGGAAATGAATTTTAATTGTTAATTTTAATTAACTTAAATGGTCACATCAGAGTAATGGCTGCCATGTTGGACAGAATATATCTAAATTATATGTAATTTAAATGTCAAGTGATATAAGTGGTAGTAAGTCAGGGATCAAATTATCCTGATAGTTTCAGCTCTGATGTGGAGCTGAACATCATTTAACTAAACAACATTTCTGTTGGAGCTATGTTTTGACTATATGTCTTCAAAGAGTTCTTCATTGATTATATAGTCATTTGTTACTAGAAGTCCCATGAGGCATCAGCTGTGGTACAGGCAGCCCTCCTCAGCTTCTGTTTTCCTCATTGCCTCCTGCCCTCGAGGAGGCATCCAATCTATCACAATTAAATTTACTGTACTACTCCTATACTGTCGTATGTCAGCAGCTGGGGTTCACAATCTTTGAACTTCTGAATATTGACTAGAGTTGCAGGGATATTACCTACAAGAAGATTCAAGTAAAGCCTGCATTTTCCTTTAAAATGAGAATGTTAGCAGTCATAGTCTGGAAGTTTAGAAACCTCACTTCAGCTAGCTAAGGGAAAGTTATTTGTTCGTTCGTTCGTTCGTTCGTTCGTTCGTTCGTTCGTTCGTTCGTTCGTTCGTTCGTTCGTTCGTTCGTTCGTTCGTTCGTTCGTTCGTTCGTTCGTTCGTTCAGTCAGTCAGTCAGTCATTATAGTTAGGATTTACAGAGAACCCTGTAGTCAAATGCTATTGACAGAGCTATATAGCTATATAGCTATTGAATGAACTATTAGCATCATTAACTATACTTTAGATAACAACTTCCACTGCCTGACCCAGTAATAAACCTAATCAACAGCTAAAGAATGGTTTCCACTCTATTCAGTCTATCCTAAAATCCATTTTGCACCATCTCAGACCCAGTAATTGCTTTCCTGTAGCTTGATAGCATTCTGCTTTGGGATGTAACTTCTTTGTTTCTGTGCCTTTATGACTATTTACACAGAACTCTCAGCCATCCCATCTGTAAATGCTCAAAGTTCATTCCAAGTGTCTATAAAGGGTGTATAAAGCCCTCTGCTCCCCTCCAGTGTGCTTGGCAAGATGCCCATAGAAGGTCTCTTTTTTTATTATTTTCTCCAGAACTAAAGTTTCTTTCACTGGCCTCCCATGGGTCTCTTCTATCTGAGCATTCACTAGCCTCACCCTTTCCCCCATAGGTTCCTGCATTCCTTAGAATATTCTCTGCCTGTTGTATTTGCTCCCTAACATGCATGCTCCAGTGAGAAAGGTCAACATGGGACACAGACTTTTTTGGTAAGGGGACCTAGGTCCTGAATAAGGTGTAAGTTGAAACTCTTTCCACTTTGATGAATCTGGCATTAAACACTTAACAACCCAGCAGTAGTACTGCTTCAACTACAGGGCATAATCTCTCAACAGGTTGTATTTTGACTCCTAATCAAAGTGAATGTGTTTGTGGTAACAAGATATCCGACTCAATGGGTATATCCTTTAATAGACACTTGAAAACAAATTTACTCCAGTGTGCTTATATTTTGAGATATTAACCTACGCTTGCTTTCTTGTTTATAATATTTCCTCTTGTCCTTTCACTGCACAAGTAGGAATTTTTTTTATTCTGTTCTTATTTTTGCCAGACAGATTGCCTGAGAAAAAAGGCATTTCCTGATTTTGGTTTTTAAAAAGTTAACATGAACCGGCTGGTTAAAATGAAATGGCTTAAAAATAGAGGAAGAAGATTTTTTTCACAGATCAGCAAGGAACCACTGACAGGAGAAGGGAGGCAGAAGAAACAATGGGTGGGCCTGAGGAAGGCATGAAAGGAGTGGCTACCTGTGTGCAACACTTGGATTCTCAAACACCTGCCTTGACCAAGACAGGTCAAATAAGTGGTTGAAAAGAGTTTGGTATGAAAACAACAAAAAGACTTGCAAACATTATAAAAATGTCCACTGGCACCCTGCCTCAGTATTGGGAAAATAATTGAGGTTCGATGTACCTACATCAAGTGAGAGAGTTGAAAGGCCAGTCCTTTCTCAGCAACTCTGATTGTGGCCATGCAGGGAGGTGGTCTGTTATTGCTAACTCTTCTTATTTTCCAGCAAAGCCAGAAATTTGATTTTTTAAGTGAACTCTCCTGACTCTGAAAGTTTGATTTAAATATTTTTAAAATTACATAGTCCAAATAAAGTCAATCTGCAGGCCAGATGTTGCCTTTTGGCAGCTGATTTGCAGCCTATTGTCAAAATGGGCCCCCGTGATGCTCGACTAAGACTCTGTGGCTTTGAATGGCACTGAGAGAGCAGAGGGCTCTTAGTCTGAAGGGTTCAAGATGACAGGGGCCCTGTAATAGGCAAACTGATGACTAAGGACTAAGGACACCTCCACCACCATTTTACTAGTCCCATAACCTAATTCTAGGTGAGTAAAAAGTGAATATTCCAATAAGCAGTGATGGTAATTGTTTTATTCATCAGGTGGAATGATGTTTGTGGATTGAGGTTTATATTTGTTTTGTTCAAGGTTAATGATTCCTGGGTGAGTACAAACTGGCTCCCAGAATCCCAGACATCAGGCAGTTCTTTAATCTTGAAGCCATCTGATGACCTGGGATTATGCTGTGAACACTAAGGTAGGGAACCTGTTCCTCTCTAGGGAACTTAGAGAGAGCATTGCCTTTTTTTCCCCAAGCAGCTTTACTAAGGTATGATTTATATAACATAAAATTTACTCACTGTAATGGTACATTTTGATAACTTTAGTCAATTGATAGAGTTGTATAACCATCACCCCGATCTAGTCTGAGAACATTGCCATCACTGCAGAAAATTTCCTTTGTGTCCCTTCCAGTCAGTCTTTGTTCTCAGTCCTAGTTCATAGCAACCAGGATCTGTTTTATATCTGTTCATTTTCCTTGTCTATAGATTTATATTTTGTATATGCAGAATAGTTCACATAGTTTATTTTGACTCCGGAATATTTCACTTAACATAAAGCTTTTCTTTTTTCCTTTTTCTTTTTCTTTTTGACTGCATATATTGTATATCCTAAGGTTCTCCCACAACCTCGTCACCTTGTGAACCATCATCTTAATCTCTTGTGCCTATTTCTCCCCCGATTTTACCCCCATCCCTTGCTCTATGCTTCAGTCCTGCTGACAGTTGTTAATTTTAACTTTTCCTTTTCCTTTGTGTTTGCTTTCACTATATCCCACATATATGTGGGGTCATCCAGTATATTTCTTTTTCTTTCTGGCTTATTTCTGCGATCATGATTCCTTCTATGTCCATCCATGTTATCATAGATGCATCAAATTTGTCTTTTTTGATTGTAAAATAAAATTCCATTGTGTAAATATAACATAACTTTCTGATCCATTTGTCTATTTTGGGGCATTTAGGTTGTTTCCAAATTCTGGCAATTGTGAATAGTGATGCAATAAACATACAGTACAGGTGCCTTTTGAATTAGTGTTTTGGTGTCCTTTGGGCAGATTCCCAGAAGTGGAATTGCTGAATTGAATGGTAGTTCTGTTTTCAGTAGTTTGAGGGTTCTCCACACAGCTTTCCATAGTGACTGGTTTAGTTTGCACTCATACCAGTTTGCATTTCACCAGCAATGTAAAAGTATTCCTTTTTCTCCATATCTGTGCCAGCACTTGTTGCCCATTTTTTTTTCGATATGGGCCGTTATTATTGGTGGTTTTGATTTGCATTTCCCTATCAGTGATGATGTTGAGCATTTTTTCATATGCCTGTTGGCCATTTGTATTTCCTCTTTGGAGAAGTGTCTTTTTAGCTCTCCTCCCCATTTTTTGACTGGGATTTTTGCTTTGCTTAGCAGAAAGCTTTTAATATTCTAATACATAGAAATATATCAGAATTACCCACTTAAGGACATACCACATAAAGGAAATACATTTCACCATTGATGGATGTTTGGATTGCTTCTGGGTTTTGACTTGCATGAGTTATGTTGTCATGAACATTCATACATATTTTTGTATGTCACCATCATGCTTTTGAGAGGGAAGACTTCAACATCAGACATTACAAATTCAGGAAAGATATCCAGTAAAACTAAGCTATGGATGGGAGCTAGGGAGAAGAACCTGACAGGTTCTGCTAAATCTCTGCTCTTTATTCCTTTCTGCTTCATCCTTCTACCAGATGACCAACTCCTGATCAGCATCATTAAGCTGGGGCTGGGGGGTAGGCCTGGGTCTTGATGTAAGTAAACACAAATAGATGGTCACTTCCTAGAGAGGATGTTAGCTTTCAGGGTAGAAGATGAATTGCTATGAAGTCAAAGTCCTAATTATATACAGCCAGTCAGAGGGAGGTTATCAAATTCAAAGAAAAGAACAGTCTGCAGTGGCTAAACATCTGTGAAGGTATGAATCAGTGGATCAGTGATGAAAGAAAAACAATATATGGAGACTCACTTCTTGGTGCTTGTCTGAAATGTCAGGTAACATATTTAGGAATATTGGCCTAATCCAGTAATGCAGATGGGCATGGATTAATATTCTTGTGAGTGTGTTTTTTGCAGAAGTCCTTATAAATTTAGTTCCAGGGAATAATATTTTTGCTAAGTAATTCCACTCATACAAGTCCTAAAAATATAGGGTATATACCAGCATCATTCATATAATTTCATAAGAATAAGATTATTACATTTTAGTGTAAAATTATCTGTTATCTTTATAACATAATAAAATTAATATGGAAGAAATAAAAAATATGTCATTATGAAAGATAGTTCAAAGAATACCCTCTGCAAGGAAAACACACATACATGAGTCTTATCAATTCTGAGCATCCCAGAAAGCCACCTGAGATCACTGTTTACAAAACTATCTGAATATCTGTTTTTTTCTCTCAGTATTTCTGGGTATTTCTGGGGAGTGCATGCCCTCTCCTGGTTGTTGTCTATCACTCCACCTTTAAATAGCTCCTTCAGTTTCTTTCTCAACATTGACCATCTGCATTAGTGGGAAATGGAAAAAAATTAAAAATCATTGACAGGAAACCAGATGCCTTACTTACAAATTATACAATCCTTCTCAGAATCCTGCCCTGTCACACCTCGTTCTAGGCTTCGGGACCACCAACTCCAGCACAGTATTGAGGTTGTCACAATGCAAATGAATAGTGAGTAGTTTTAAGTTTATGACCAATTGAAAGACAGAAAAACACATCTATCTGTTTTTCTGTGAAAATTTATAACTTTCCAACCAGCAGGATCATTGGTCTTCTTCCCACAAACCTTCAGAAAACCTACCTGGAACAGGCCGATGGAAACTGGTCCCAGTTTTTCTTGTGTTTTGAATTACTTAATACTTTGCTGACTTAGCCACTAGATGCCTGGTGACAAACCCTGCCCATCTGGGTATGTCTAGCCTATGTAGAAAGAACCCCCACTGCGGGAAGTGGATCTAGATGGACAGTAGTGAACTTATTTTGAGAAAGAACCCTGAATTTTCTCATTTTTCTCTTTGAGTCATCAGAAATCCTTTGGTTGGCTAGCAGGCTGATTCGAAAGGACATATCGCTACCCTGAGCATCAGCTTAAAATTAACTCCCATTTCTTAATGCAGTTCACAACTTTTCATCCTGCTTGGCTCAGTGCCTTAATGTCAGCACTCTGTTTCTTTGATTAGACTTTCAATAACTTTATCTTATAAGATTCAATAATTACACTGAAAATAGGAGGGGAAATAGAAGGTTAGAACTAAAATTTGCCATAGTCATGAGAATTAATATATGAAAGAACTCCTAACAGGGGCTGGTTGATGAGAGCTAGTCAACAAATGCAAATAATATTTGATTAGGATGACTGTTATAATGCAAAGAAAAATTCTCCCAACTATTCATTTGTTGCAGTCATCTCTCTCTTTCAATATACGGTGCATATTTTATTAACTTTAAAAATACAACTGAAGAATTGATAAGCCAATTTATTTTCACTAAATTTTGACTAGATCCTTTGTATGTTCTTATATCTTTTTCATCCAGAATGAATTTCACAATCAATTATGTTAGACACCAAAGACACAAATTCAGATCCGAAATAAAATGATATATACTATATAAATTTAAAGAGAATTAATAATGCACACTATTTTTTTTGCCTTTCTAAGCCATCCCTTTGTCTCCATATACTCACAAATGGTATTTAGTCCTTCAGTAAAGACTGATTGCATTATAAGTCCACACATGTCTGGTTATAATTATTCAAAGAGCCTTTTCTGATTTGTTACCATTGTGAATTATCCATAACATTCAAAATGGATACTATTTTGCTTTATAGATGTTAGCTATTATACTGAATTCTCACATGGTTTATCAGTGAAACTTGATATAACCTATAAAAATAAAATAAGAGAAAAGGTATTTTATAAATTTGACAAGATAATCTGCCTCATCAGAAACCAAACTGCAAAAGTTCTTTTCCTGGACAATTTAAGAAATCTACTAGAATTTTAAAAAGTAGCTAAATACAGGTTTTTGAATAATGGCATTCTTTTTTTCTTCTAGTAGTAGATACCATTTAAAAATATAAATTCTGATTTAATACATACATATATGTGAAACACATTTCAGTAATACATATGCATAATATTTTTTATCATTTTCAGTAGTCTCATTGTTTTACACCAGTATGTAGGCTTAGACTTTTAAGGGGACTAGAAAAACTAAAACAGAAAAGTTGGAGATAAAATAGGAGATAATTCAAAGATTCTTCAAAGATAGTTCAAAGAATGCCCACCAGAAAGAATACACACAAGGAACTTTTAAAACTCAGGAGAAATAACTTAAGATTATGATTTCTAATTACTAAAACTTAACAAGGTGGCAATGTAGATAATGGATATGAGAGCAGCACTAACAAATCTTTGGTGGTGTTACTAAGGACACTTTGAATTGATCAATACTGTGGTAAAGTTCTCCTAAGTAAACTTGCATGAAGTAAAGGAATTTGTTCCTTATCTTGTATCTGGTAGGTCACTGGAGTATACTTATTTTTCAGATCAAAAATTGTTTTCTTTTTATGAGTAAAAGTCAATTTAAAATAATAAAATGAGTCTCATTTTTGTTGACTTTTGCCATCAGGGAAACAAAATGTTCTTTCATGGAACTGAGCAACAAAACCAAAATTTACTGGTAATTATATTTTGGCTGATTTTGTCATGATAATGAGTTTATTTATATTTGCTTTTGATGCTGTCCTCAAAATCCACCAAAAAAAGTTCAAATGATCCTGTTTATTTTGCTGAAGATGTATCATTGAATGGTTATATTCGACCTGGTTCAGATCTTTGAATGTAAATAAGTAAATAAATCATAATACTGTTAGAAAATATCATAAAATACTTTTAGGTACAGATGAATGACCTAACGTGCCTTCTCTATGACTAGATAAGAATGAGGACTCTCAAAGCTTTCATGTTGTACAGGTATAAGGGTGCTTCCCTTTATATCTGCTTAAGGCAAGATGCAGAGGTTGAGTGTTAATTAAGGCCAAAACCACGACTGATTCTTTGGCAACACCAGTGGTAGCCGGTGTGGATACCAAATGTCAACCCCCTCTCCCTTTAAAAATCTAAGCAGAGGGATGAGTGAATATAGGGATTTGGGGAGTGTGTGTGTATGTGTGTGTGTGTGTGTGTGTTCATTGGAATACTACTCAGGTGCTAAAAAAGTGAAATTTTTCCTTCTGCCACAATATGGCAGGAAATTGAGGTGATTATGCTACGTGAATTAAGTCAGAAAATGAAAGAATTATTGGATGGTTATATTCATATGTGAAATAAAAATAACCAAAGAAAATAAGCTAATAAAACACATCAAAAATAATTTTTAGATTCTGAAAAATATGCTGGTTACCACAGGGGAAGGAAAGGGGTTAGGAAGAAAAGGTATAGGATGTCAACTTGATAGTGGGAATAATCCTGGATAGTGGAGACAGTGAAGGATGTATGCATCAAACTATGTTGTTATACTCCTGAAACTTATATAGTATTATAAACCCATGCAATTTGATTTTTAAAATGTTAGGATATTAAATCCCCCACCCTTTACCTTATTAGAATACAAACCATGCTCTTGTCTTAATGACTTTGCAATTGTGATATCTGTACCTATTATTCTTTTCCTCAGATATATCCATTAATTTGCTCCCTAAATTCCCTCAGTTCTTTGCTCATGTCACCTTATTAGGGGTGTTTCAACTGTGCAGTTTTAGATAGGGCTTCCCCCCCTCCTAACACTACTTTGTTAAGCTCCCTTGCATTTTTTTTAGTAATAGCCATTAATCCCCACTTTTCTTGGAATGTATTAGTTTTTTTTTTTTTTTTTTCTTTTTGCCTCTGTGAACCTACAGAATAGAAAGCTCTAGGATAGGGGGTCATGTGTTTGTGTTTTCCCCAGAGCTATGTCTGTGGCACATAGTAGTACCCAGGCTTAAAGGAGCTGTTGAAAGAAATCAGCAAGATCTTTTTCATTATTTCAAATGCCCTTGTTTTAATGTCAGGGGAATGGAAGTAAAGGAAAGACCAGTGAATGGAAAATTGGAAAAGTAAAGTAAAATGGAAAGTAAAGATCAGTGAATGGAAAATTTAGGAAAATATTTCAGAAAGAAGAAACTTAAGAAGCAACTTAGGATTTGGTTAAGTCAGGAAGATAGTGAACTCTAAAGTCAAACCAAGATCACTGTGGTAGTTTTCAACTTTACCCAGTATCCCCTCCCCCACTTTTTTTTTTTTTTTATTTCTGTTGGTCCCTGTTTCCACTTTGGAAAGATGAAGTTTAGTAATCTGAAGTTAGAGCTGATAATCTCTCCTTCTTAATAGGAAACAGAAGCATCACAACTTGCTTTGATTACTGTTAGAAATCCCATTTAGAAAGTTATTTTTGTCTGATATTTTATGATACAGCTTTAATATAATGGCTTTTAACTTTTTGATATAGAAAGTACTTAATAGGATGAAGCTAGAACAATCTGATTTGCTCTTTGGGACTTTATAGCACTTATACTTTTGTTCAGGAAGAAAGAATGATGAGTTAGCTAAGAATAATAATGAGAAAGATAGAATGGTGATGACATGCTATTATTCACTTAAATATCTCTGAAAATTGACTTTTTTTATTGTGCTATTTTTGTGTGAAACCCAAAATATGCCAACTATTATAAGCAACTTCTTATCTATATTTTATAGATTTTTATGAATAAGATAGTGATGTTCTCACTTGCTGTTCTATTTTCATTGTGCAGAACTCAGAGTTTTCTGTCTTCCTTTATAAAAAAAGACTTTTGCAGTCTTTAGAGTAGTGTATGATTTAGTTTTATATACAGGACTTAATTTTTTCATAAAAATATAAAGCAGTGTTCAAATATGTTCCTTACTCTTTAACACTTTATACATTGTCTTCAATGTATAGGATATCAGAGGTTTAGCAATTGTCAAAAATTTACACATTTCTCCAAGACTTAACCTGATGTCACAAAAATGTATCATCATTTCTGTAACATAAACTAGATATATCTGTTCAATATGACCTCCTCAGTTTGATTCATAGGATTGTATTTTGAAATATCCTGACTGAAATGAGGTTTTATTACCATAGTGATTCATCAGCCTGAGGGCATCTAAGGACAAAACTTTGTTTCTGATTTCTCTAGAAGAGATGATAACAATGAAGTGAATTGTAATTGAATTCTAAACATAAACAAAAAACAAGATAAATTTAATTTGCAGATGTGCACAAATACATTCTGTTTAGAGTTCAATGCCATGTTAAAATTTTCTTTCTAAATGAGAAAATTACTTTCTTTGAATATTTCAAGACTGAATGTCCTGGTAATACCCTGGCCACTTCTGTTTCCAAAATCAATTTTTATTGCTTACTGTGTCATTATTGTAAGGAAATTATTTATTTTTACAAGTTTTACAAGTATTTCAGCTATAGTTGTAACACATTGAATATTCAGCACTCCTACGTGGTCATTAATTTAATAAGGAATATTTTCCTTATTACTGTAAAGCTGAGTGCTCTTGGGGGAACACACACATGTGTGTATGTGTCTATGGGTCTGTGTGTCTATGTATGGAGATAAATCATTAAAAAAAAATCAAACATTGCCACTCACCTTGAAATTTTTTCCTAGTTAAGAAAAAATTTCCTTAGTTATAAATATTTTAGTTATTATAAGTTTTGTTTAAAAGTCCTTTACGGAAATTAACTGCATCTTAATTAGAGTGAAGATTTATAGAATGAATATTAAATAATTTCATTAAACTTAGCTACTTTTATCACCTAGACTTAAGTAACTTTTCTTACCAAAACAAGGGAAAATTATTCTATTTAGTTCTCAAAATTTTCTAAAGATAAATATCTTCCAAAGAAGAAAACAATATATAGATAATGTGTCTTAGATCATTTAGCATATACAAATCAATATATACCCGGTTTAACAATCAATAAACTAGTGTCCAGTTTACTTTTTCTTTCAATCGTTAGCTATATTTGTCAATTTTTCTTCAAACTATTTCTAATAAAATCAGCATATAATTTTCTGAACATTTATGGATGTAGTACACATAACCAATATTTCCTAAGGAGAGAGGTACTATTATATTTTCATTTAACAAAGAATAAAGCTAAGCTTTTAAAGTTAAAACACAAATTTCTTCTGGGGCATGCAGAATTTTAACTCCTATATGTCTTACTGCATTTATTTTTTTACTTAAGAAAAATTACAAGCTCTGGAGAACATATACAAGAATTCTAAAAATGTTTG
The DNA here is from genome assembly GCA_004024945.1 of Uropsilus gracilis. Classification (NCBI taxonomy): domain Eukaryota; kingdom Metazoa; phylum Chordata; class Mammalia; order Eulipotyphla; family Talpidae; genus Uropsilus; species Uropsilus gracilis. Next base: position 12,710 of record PVHY01002553.1, read on the forward strand.
ATGTACTTAGTCAAGATAATTTCCAAGTTAACTTACAGCTTTAATTCTGGCTTTATGCTGTTCTCGATAGAGGTATAGTTGTTTTAACTGAAGCAGTTTATATTCTAAGTCAGTTTTGGAAGTAACATCTCCTGAAAGAATTATCCTCTGTATGGTATTCATTTAAACAAATGAAGGAGCAAGATGAAGACATTCTCAAAACTCAACATCCTTAGAGGCAAATATACAAAAATATCTGTTAAGAGAACATAAAATCACCAGAGATTTCTTTGTAGCTTTGTTTTCTCTTTCTGCTTTTGTGAGGCAGAAGACATGGTTTAGCAGAGCCAGGAACAGAGATCTAAAAGTAAATAGTCATTTTGCTTTTGTCAGACAAAGACTCCCTGGTGGAGCAGAAAGAAGGTTGAGATGAAGAGGAAAAGCCTAGAGAAATACCAAGATCACTTTGAATACCTAGTGTGCTGAATGTTAAGACTGTATCTGGGGATGTATGTAGATCCAAGAGAACCTGAGAGGAAAGAAGCTGGAAATGAAATGGAGGTGAAGGGAGGGACTTTGAGGAAAAGTTTTAGAAATTATTAGCAGCATAAGGAACCTAAAAGAAATTAAAGTTTGTTGAATAGGTATTAGGTTTTCCACTGAGGAGAGAAGAATGGAAATAAGTGGCATTGCAATGCCATTCATGACTCTGCTTGCAATAGTTTTAAATATGGAAAAGTGAAGCTTAGGAATCCGTAGGTTCAAGTAATATTACTGAGATACTGCTTCCCCCTGATGAACAATATCACCTTCTGTTCTAGTTGATACCTGTTGAGGGGAGGGTGTCACTACAAGGACAATAACAAAAATATTAATATGAAGAAATAAAGCCATTGTTTTCTGGATGACCTTTAGCTTGTGCTTTTATCAAGAACTTTTCCACTTGTTAAAGTCTCTAATTATATCATAAGTAAGAGAGTAGAAAAATCACTTTATAAGGAGTGCATTTGTACTTTCAGTCTTGTACCACAGAATTTTTCCTGTTTAGAATCATCAGTTCATTTTTTAATTTTAATTAGCATATTTAATTGGCAGCCCTAAATAGAAAATTAAGCACTAAATATTACTTGTAAGATATTCAACAACCACTTGGCAGAAGTTTATATTTTTCCACCTCAGTGTGATTTGACAAGATGTTTTCTCCCAGCAACTCTGTGATAAAAGGGTCACTCAAGTGACTTATATCTCAAACTGGAAAAACAAAAAAACAAAAACCAAACAACAAAAAACTGACAACATAAAAACTATATACATTGAAACATTGAAAAGCATAAAAAAGGGGATGTAAAGAACAAAAGTAGCAATAAGGCTTTCTGACAACTTAGACCTTTATTGCTTTTGTTGTAAAATCTGAAAACTAAATAAATCATGAATTTACAGAGCTACTGGTTTTACATATACATATATTTGTGTTTATATATTTATATAATATATATTATCTCTAGGTTTCAGATCATTGCTATTAAACTGTAAAACATCTGCCTTTTTAGAAATAATGGTAAAATTACATGTTTAGTGGAAACCGTTGGGACAACTAAATAGTATCAGAATGACTCAGCTTATCCTTTTGCTTTAAAGCACTAGGTAGGAGATGTACAGACCTGAACTTAAACTAATGCAGCAACTATTTCTGAATTCATATTCATTTCTTTTACTCCTTCACAACTGGCTCATCCAGTCACTTCATCATGACAGTGTCTTCTTCCTGAACTCTGACCTTGGAACACAACTGCAGCACAAGCAATTATAAAATAGTGTTTGTAATTTAATCCTTTATTTCCTTCAGTCAGAAATTTCCTTATTTTACACTTTTATTTTATATTTTCGTAGCTCTATTTGAAGAGTTCTTCACAAACCCAATTTCCCTATTAAAAATGAAAGAAGTGTATAATTGTCAAAGGAAGGAAAAGCAATAATAAAATAAAAATGCAATTATATGTAAATATATATTGCACATATATTTATATAGTGTATAGTATAAAATATATTATGTATAATTTATGTAACATATATAAATCTATTTACAAAATATTCTAGTACATATAGATTTATATGTAGTATGTAGAAACCTCTTTATTATTTATATATAAATACATTATTAATATTTTCCTTCCTCTTGACAATTATACACGTCTTTCATTTTTAAGGAGGGAAAGTATGTTTGTGAGGAACTCTTTAAATAGAACTTCTAAAACATAAAACAAAAGTGTAAAATATACAGGGATAGGTTCTCATCAGTTTGAAGGGATTTATCAGGAATATCATATTGCTGCTTTCCAGATACTACAGTTGTTTTCCACTAGCTTGTTCAAATACAGAATGATCCCCCAAAGGGCAAAAATAGGTATCTTTGGTACAGAAGGTTCCTAATGTAATATTAAGAAATTTAGTATTAGATTAGACACAAAAGTCTGAGTATTTTATTTATTTATTATTTTATTACTTCTTTCTTTGTTTGTTTATTGTGACCTTTTCTAGTTGTTCTGCAATATAAGGGAGACTCCCAAATCAGTGAGTCAGACACGAACACAAATTTTGCCATATTTATTTTTGACAACTATGGTTTATTTATTATTTAAATTCACTTTGCAGGGTCATACTCCAAGTGATATAATGTATAAAATGACAATTTAGCATTATTTTTATAATTCCTATTAAAATAAGCATGTGGTCATGAAAATAAAGTCTACCAGTTAAAAATCCAAAGCCTGAAAGTTAAAGGAAAGTAATAAAAACTATAGTTTTCCATACTTTCTAATTATCTATTGTTCTTTTTTCTTTCTTCAGCAGTCATAGGGATTTGAGATGCAGAAATTGAGTTTTAAAAGTCTGAATTGGCTGGAAGTTTCAATATTACAGAAAGCACAGAGCAATACACAAAACTAAACAAGGCAAATAGAACAGCTCTATGTATTTGTACTGCAGTCACTTTGAGTACTTTTGAATTAGACAGTAAATAAGAGAAAAATCCCATGATGTACCATCAAGAGAGATATGGGAGTTATAAGCAGATGAATCCTAGAACTCACGAAAGTCAGGGTGTCATCTGAGCACCAACCAGGGTGAAGAGTCCTCAGTAATCACGTGGGAACAATCAGTGGAAAACCTGAAGAGCCATGCTTTAACACAGCAGGATTATCTCTGGAATTTTAGTTTCTCAAAACTGACACTAAAAAACTTACAAACAAGACTGAAAGACAGCAAACCCATCTGCAGCTTAACTTCACCAAAATACTCTTTAAGAAAGACAAGAATCCCTACATTCACCAGCATAATAGTCACAATGACCAACAACCTATCAAAAATCTTTAGATATAACCAACTGGAAAATATGATCCAAAAGCAGGAGAAAGTATTTAAATGAGAATGTAAGTATAATGAGAAGTTGAGAATAGAACTTGAAAAAACAGAACCCAAGCAAACACTCATGTAAATTTTATTTTGACCCTTATACCATTCAAGTCATAGAAGGGAGTTATTTAAGCTATATCATAGATGAGAAAACTGTATTACAGTTATAGTAAATGATTGCCAAGTGAACAGAGGCCAGGTAGTGTTAAAATAGCTGAATCCTGAAATTCATAATTAAATGGTTGCATGAATCTCAGTTCACGGAGGCTTCTTGTATGTGAGTGGACCATAGTAAATTTTCTGATATCAGTCATAATACAAAAATCAAGAAAAGTTGTGTGAGTATAAGTACATGCCTGTGTAATTGTGTGTGTTTCCATGTGCAATGCAGTAAGGTTGTAATATGTGGATTATATACCTTCACACAAGTTTTATTGTCATAAAGTATACTTTATAATACTGTGATTAAACCTCAGTGTTGTTATCATAATAAAGGTGATTTTTTTTTGTTGAAACAAGGACTAACTCCTCCCCAATTCTAAAGGCAGGACTCTAAGACATTGCTCTGAAGATAGAATTTAAAAAGACAGAAACCATATGACCTCACCAAAAATGGGATATAGGAATAACAAACAAAAGACCAGAAAAAAAGTCAAAATAAGCTAAAAGCAGAGCAGGGCAGGCAGCTAGGGAGGGGGGAAGGGGGAGGAGTATCAGGGAAGGGAGGAGCACAAGAAGATCGAGATAAAGGTTCGCAGGTGATAGGATGGAGAACAACTCCAGGGAAAGCAATGATGTAATATATGCATATTTATATACATATATACACATGACATATATATACACATGCATAAATATGTAAACAAAATGATTAATAATTTTTTAAAAAATTCTAAGTTTTGCAACTAAGAGTGACTGTTGCATGTCAAGATCAACATAACTGATATAACTCCGGAAAGAGTTCAAATATTGAACCTACATTATTTTTGGTACTGGAAATTTTTGAAAAAATCAGCAGCATGTCTTGGAAATTTTTCTGTAACTTAGAGTAAGAGGAAGATATACTAAGGGCTATTACAAATTTAATGGTCCAGGGTAGATGACTATTCTTAGCCCATGTTTGTTAATACTTTGTGAGTCATAGACTGTGGAGGAGATGTAAAGTATAGAGTAACAGAATGCTTTCTTTCCATGCTATACTATAAAATATTTGGGGTTTACTAAGACATATTTTATTTGGAATTAGATCAACATGCTCTAATTTTTGTGTTGTACTTCCCAAAATTGAGGAACTTCTTTTAGGAAACATTTAGGAACTTCCATTGTTGAGTTATATTAAATGTACAGCATGGTTGTGGAAATGACTAAGTGTGCAAAAGTCAATATAACACCTCTCCAAATAGAACACTTGATGACTTCTAAAACTCTTTCTTTATGAGAGTCCTGTGGAAGACATTGTATATAATTGTTTAAACTTATTATAGTCTTTCAAAAAATCATTTTATAACCTATTTTTCATTTTTTCGGCTATACATAAAGGATAAAAGAATATTTCCCTATATATGCTCACCATTTCCCCTGAAGGAAAATCCTTTTTGCCTGTCTGGATCATCTCCTTTGGAAGTTTTCCCCACTCCAAGTGCTTCACAGTTGATTATTTTATCCCCTGAATTCCTGTGGGAATTACTTCTCCTAATTATTGGGTTTTATCCTGTGCATGCTCTGTCATTGATATTTTTATGTCCATGCAAACCTGACTGGCAAAAAAATGTGTTTACCAGATCATACCATTTGTTTCTGCTTTCAGAAATCAAGTGGCTAGTGAAATCATACTAAATATACTCATGCTGGAAGCCATGTCACAATTTTTTATGCAAATGCTGGTATTAAATAACATATGAATCTTTTTTATGCAATCTTGATCACTGCCTGGTTTGTAAGTACCAGATTAATCTGGCTTATACACCACAGGGAAGAGTGATAGCCTAGAATTAGGCTACAATCTCATTCTATTTTACAAAGAATAATAGGCTGTCCATACAGCTCTGATTTTAAAAACAAACCCTGCTGTAAAAATGCATTTTACCTTTCAAACTAGTACACACATGCACACTTGTACGCACACAACTGAAACAAATTTCGCAACATGATGCTTTCTCTTTGAATCTCAGGGATAATTTTTTTTTAACTGCAGTTCTATTTTAATTTATTCCACTTGGGTTCTTGATGCTGAAAAGGAAACACTACATTGACTTTGCATATTCTCAGAGGATTAATGAGTACTAAATGGCATATGAAATATCATCTTCTCCTCTTGTCCCACAAATTGTTGTGCTTTCATTGTATAAAATCATACATATATTATTCACTTTGATATTGGTCTTACTGATAAAATGCCTCAATGTTGCAATACTAAAAAATCAGACTGAAGAAAGGAAAGTCTGAGCACTAAGGAGATATTTCTTTAAACAAGAATTGATAGGCCTGAACACTATATTTTTCCAAGTTTGTGAAGCTGCCTTGTAGTTTTATTTGTGATTAGTACCATGATGGTCAGCAGATATCTCCAACCCACATTATACCAATTATGAATTTGTTTTACAATGAATGGTCACTTCATGAACATGAAAGATAAAAGATATACTTCCAGTGCTATTCTCTACAGAGAGCTGGGGGGGGAAAGTCTGATCCTTCATATAAAGTCTTCTTCTTGTCTATAGATATGGTGTGTTGTTTCCAGACAGGGTATCCCTCCGCAAGTTCACAACAAGGGACAAGAAAATGTCAGCCTTTTCTGCTAAGGTTAAATGAAATTCCCTGCTCAAAGAAGTAAAGTCCCTAGACCAAGTTGTATATGGGTTTGCTAATAATGGCACAATAGTATCTTCCTAAATTCAGGGGAACAAATGTAACTATATTGTAAAAAAACCCAAAAAACAAAAAACAAAAAAACAGACTGACTAGGCTCATTCACTTATAGCAAAGGAAATGCAGAAAAATAATAAAAATATTGTCATCATGAGCAGGACTCTAGGTTCAATAGAGATTGTATAATAGTTTTGATACATTTTCACTGTATTTTTTCAGGGAAGCCCAAAGAACACCCTTGTGATGTTTCCCATTAAAATATTCTACTTGTTTTAGTTCTAACTTTAAACTTCTGATAACTTTCTGATAATAGAATAATTTTCAACAGAGATGGTTTCTAACAGATATGTCCTGTGGATACAGAAAACAGGGCATATGTAACTGTAAGTTAAGGTAACCAGAATCCTGACTTTATGTTGAAGATCATAGATATATAGCGAAGGTAAGAAATTTTAAGTGCATTTCAAGTCCTATTTTTTTATGGATCTGGAAACTGAGGACCAGAGGATATTATAAATTTTCCAAAATTATGGATTATAAGTCTGTCTACACTAAAACAGACTACCCATACAAGATAACTCCTAAATAAATATAAATATTTACCAATTTTTGCTCTAGTTTCACTAGAAGGAAATACCATATATCTGAGCATGTATATCTAAGATTTTTCTCCCATAAAAGTATCATCAAAGGGTGGTCAATGAACACATTTATTTATTATTTATTTATTTATTGTATAAGTTTTGCTTACATTTCTTTTTTTTTCCTTAACATTTGGTGTTTCTCCCCCCCTCCCTTTCCCCTCATCTAGTCACTCCATCTCTTCTTTCACAGTCAGTTGTTGGTCAATTTTTAGTTCATTGGATATTTTTCTTTCCTGGAGCAATGCTCTTTTGCCAGATGTGGTTGCATTTTCCTGGTGTATCTTTTACAGGTGTATCTTTGTTGTGGGTAGCCAGTTCACAAATGTTTGTGTCTGTTTGGTGTCTTGTCCTTCTTACTGGTCGTCTGCTCCAAACCAGCCTTTTCTTTGCTTTGTAGTTCTGGTTCGCTGGCATTGGGAGCATTTCTCCCAGCCAATGTTTGTGTAAAAAGTTTCTTGATGAGGATAGGCACCAGCAGATGGTTAGTCTGGTTTGTCATGGGGCTGCTGTTCATCTTTGTGGTCTTCCTCTCCAAGTGAAATGAGAGGGTGCCCAGCTTGCACGGAAGGCATCTCTGAACCCGGAATTCTGTTCCCCTCTGTGGAAACCTTGGTGGTTGTATTTCTGAGACAGTTTGTCTCTAAAGTTAGTCTACAGCCCTGTGTCCCATGGATTTGAAATGTTTGTTTGTTCTGGGTTTTACTTCTTTCTCCTCACCTCCATCTTCATGTGTATCTGCTGCTGAATTAGTGTTTCTGGAGAGGACTGACTGGATTTGGAGAAGACCAGAGGGCATTATCCCTCCCAACCCGTCCTGCTACCATCACCATCAATCCCTGCCCCATTGGCCCAGGCATCCAGCAGTCCCCCCAAGTTGGGGGGGTGGCTGTGTGGGAGGGTTGAACCTTGGGGGACTGGGCAAAGTGTGGGTGGAAGCCCTCTAGAATGAACACAATTTAGATGAACAAAATTTTACTCTAAGATCAGAGAGATGAATTCAAACCCAATTGTATGACACCAGAAAATTTGTATTCTTTTACTCAAATCTCAGGTATCTTTAAAAAAATTGATATTACATTTATGAATACCTAACTTGCAAACAGTATAATCATTTAATTATTTATTTAATAAGTATTTAATTATTTATTTGTATTTATCAATACAAAATAGGTGGAAAATAAGGATTATCAATTAAAATATTTCATTCTTTAAAAAAAATACTTTATATATGAATTTCACATCTTTGATCTCTGGGGTTCACCCTCCCCCTCCCTGGCCCCACCCTGTCCCATCCCCCCCATGTTGTGTACTTCAATTTGGTTGTTGGCTTGTTTTGACTTTTCTTCATGGATTTTTGTTCTTTCTTCATCTTAATTTTCTTAAATATAAGACAGAGACTAGATTTTTTTTCATTTAGGTGTCCAGATTTTGAAGGTGGGTAGGACCCAATTAGCTACTATAGCAATCCTCAAAATGTGGAGAGTATCAATAGCATCATCTGGGAACTTGTCAGAATTATGAATTTTCAGTGTCCACCTCAAATCTCCTGAATCAGAAACTCTGAGAATGAAGTTCAGAGTCTGTGTCTTGAAAAGTCCTCCCAAGGAATTCGGTGCATCCTGAAGTGAGTTTAGTAGCTGCAGGTGGGGTGGGGATGGCGATGGATGTATGATTGAGAAATTCCATTTTAGGTCAATTTCTAATCCAAGAATATTGACTGGTCTACAAAACTAGACAATGCATCAGTCTCAAGTTGGACAATGATTGGCAAGACAGAGATCTATCTGAAGTCAGGAGACAGTCTATCTGTAAGTGACTACCACACAAAATAGTGATAGGTGGGGAATGAGATGTTATGGACCCTAAGCCCAGAAACTACATTAGCCTACTTTACTCAAATATATTAATTCTACTAAAATATTAGTTTGCCTTAAACATTTCATGTGGAACATATATTTCAGGTAAATTATAAATCCTGTTAGACTGAAGATGTATAGAAATAGGGTTTTGTGATATAAAAATCCTACCCTTGGTATTTTCCTTTTATGTTCTCTTGATTTCAACAACTGCTCTTATAAAAGAACTAGTGACAGGAACAAAAATGCTAAACTTTGGCTTGTTTAGCCTCTGCCCATTGACCAAAGATGCAGCAACCATAACGATAAGCAGTGATTCATGATTTAAAGAAAAATTTCCAGTGGTTGCAAAATTCTGTACCCTGACTGCACTCACTGGTAGTGATGGGAACTAAGAGTAGAAAATTTAGTATGGAGGTTTTCACAAGGTCAAAAACTAAAAATAGGAATTATTAAAGAATTCTTAATCTGGCTATGGACATTTTAAGGAATTGGAGGTAGAGGCAGAAAAAATTATCAGTAACAGACAACTAACCCCAACCTTTCAATCTAATCTAATCTAATCTAATCTAATCTAATCTAATCTAATCTAATCTAATCTAATCTAATCTAATCTAATCTAATCTAATCTAATCTAATCTAATCTGATCTAATCTAATCTAATCTGTCTATCATTTATCCATCTCCCCTCTGCTATTCCATGCAGCTCTGCCCACACATGTCTGTTAGATTTAGATAGAAACCTTTTTTTATTTTCCCTTCTTAAAAACTTACCATGGGCTGCTTAACTGGAAGTCTGAATTTATTCTGAGTAACCCAAGAACCCCACACATTAAGAGTAGGAAGACTACTTTCATTATTCAATGGTTGCTAGACATTTGCTACATTTATATTCTGCTATGTATGCACATGTACATCCTCAACTAAAAAAGCAAACAGATCTGCTCCTCCCCATTCACACAGCACTGGAAGCTTAATTCAGTCTTCTCTCCTACTTAGGAACATAAACTCTGCAACCTCTTACAGAAGGATTATAGTCCCAAATCCTCTATCCAAAGGCTCAGATCATGGCTATCCATTCTCTTTCCCCCATTCTTCAAAATAGTCTGATTCAGCAACTTGAGATTCTGCACAATTTCCACATCCTCTTGTCCCATTTCTATATGCTATTTCTGTTTTGCTTTTCAACATAATGTATTTTCTACTCCAACCAGGCTACATCCTTGATTTCCTTCCATTAATCCATCCAATCAATAAATATTCATGCATGAATAATTAGTGCTAGACACAAGATACTGAAGAAGTTGTTTCTACCTTTATCTCAGCTCACAGTCTGGTGGTAGGAGACAGATAAGGAGACAGATATTTCCAATATGGTATGAGAAGCTGTAAGAGCCTGGTGTACAGAAAATTGGCCTTATGTCACAGACATCTGCATGACCCTTAGCCCACAAAGTTAGAATTTAAATTGAGGGAATATTGAGTCACACTGATACCTAAGAATGGCAAAATCCTGTGTGTCTTTGTCCTTCATTTGGGAGGAACAGCACAGAAAATGGAATATCTAAGGAAATGTCTTTTTTTGACATTACAAAACAGATCAAAAGAAAATGAGAAAGCATTTGTGGGCTGACTCAGGAGAACTTCAAATAAGAGGTTTTTAGACAGAAGCAAGAAAGCCAAGAAAGAGTGTCAGAGTATGCCCCTCAAATCATTCTTTCTGGTTTGGAGATTGTGGTATCTGGAATGCCCTTTGCTCTCTCCTCTTAAAGAAAATCTACTTCTAACAGCTCCTTGCCTTGCCCCATAACAAAAACTTTAAGCTCCCAATTTTTCTGTCATTGCTGGAAACAGTTTCTTCTAGTACTAAGGCAACTTAACTTTTTGTGGCTTTATGGGTCACACAGTAGACTAGATGGTAAGAAAATATATTTTACAGCATGGTTATTATTATGTTAGAGTTTCTGACAGTCTGTGATCTCGAAATCAAGTACTTAAGATTCCCAGAACTTAAAAATCAATGACACAAAGCACATCTAATTGAAAAGCAAACAAATTATTTCCTCTCTACCCTTTATCATGAGATCAGTTTATTTGTGGTAGACTGTGAATCTTTGAATAAATTATTCAAGAGCATGCTTCAAGAATATGCTCAGACAGCTAATGCTGCTGACAGTATGCAAAGTAGTCAGTGGTAGTGATTGTGGTATTAATGATATAGATTATGCTAATGCAAATAATTTAGATCACACAGAATTGGTAGATCTAATGGATTTGGCAATTTTTATTTTGGAAAAAAATAGAAAAAGCTGTTTTTTATATAAAAGATGTGAACTGATTTTTGAGACAAGTTAAAATAGTAATTTTGAAATTTAAATGAAGATATTGGTGGAAATTTAGGGTAAAAAAGATCAGGGTGGAATTTTTTCAGAAGGTCAAAAACCAGAGTGGGGGTTAGGAATGGTTAATAAATAGTTAAATCAGCTCTGAAACTTTCCAGGAATTGGAGTTAGGTGCAGAGAGGACTATCTGTTACAGAAAGTCATCCCAACTCAACCCCAAAGTGATAAATTCCACAGTAACTTCATCAAACAACACCATATAAGGATATCCCTTGCTCTGGCAAAAGGCAGATCTTGTCCTTTAAGACTATCTGTTTGTGTCTATACATGAGTCTCTTCTTTCTTTCTCTTTTCTTTAATAAATTTAATGTGTGATACTGAACAGAATGAGTCTGCTGAATTAATCTCAGAGACACCAAAGATCCCAACACACTGAACTCCAACAGTATTGTTTTGTCCAAGAAGCATTGCCCTTACAGACAAGTAGAATAGGTGATGATCTGTGTAATATGGTCAGAGGATAAGATCATAACTCAGAGGGGACTCATTTCTCCAGGATTCTCTTTAGATAATAGCATGTGCCTTAAATTCCCCTTCCAAAGTTAGAATTTTCACTTTGAATTCCTTTGCTAAGAGGCAATGACAACTGACCAGAGTAATGACAACAGACCATGTAATTTGTTGCCAGTTACCTACAGACTCTGTAAAATGAAAAATTCATGACTGAGGTGTTATAGGAAATTAAGAAAACAGACATTAATTATATGTTATATATAAATCCATCTGTTTCTCTCCCTTAATCTTTATTAGGACTATGGACTAACTATTCAGGGTTGCAGGACTGGAAGGCACAGACTATAGAATGTTTCTGTTCAAGAAATTGGCTTCTGGAAACCTGATAAGACAAAGTAATAAGGGTTTGTAACTTAATGAGGTGAGTTTAGCCTGGTATTGAGAGCCAACTCATGCCTTTGTCTGGGATACAAGCTTTAAAAATGTTCATCTTGCTCTAGAACTAGGTTATAATAAAAAATGGAGACTTGGAGGCTAAGTATCCTTTCCAAATACAGATATAGGTGAGACAATTAGGATTGATGCTTAACCTATTAGGTTTCAAACTGAGTGTTTATTTCTTCATCTGCAATAATTTACTGAGCAGAGTAAAGATCAGAAGAGAGGAAAAGAACATCTCTGAGGGGGGGGGAGAGCAGAGAGAGAGTGAGAGCAAGAGAGAGAGAAGGGGGAGGGAGAGAGAGGAGAGAGAGAGGATAAAGGAGAGAGAGGGGAGAAAGAGATTCCCAGATATACTGAGGGAGTTCAGTTGCAAGAAAGTGAATCTATAAACACCAAAGGGAATCCTAATGGGAAAACCTTGGTGCCTCTTTTTCACATTAGGTAGACCCTCTTAGAGGATCACACTTGTATATTTGTTAGATGCCATTTTCCAACTTACACCTTAGTATTGTTGAGTATATGAGAAGCATAATAGTATAAAGCAAAATAAATTGTCTCCTTGCTCTGTGCCAGCAAGACATTGGTGCATTGGTGCAATCTCTTGTAATTATAAAAAACCTAGAGAGGTTGTGCTGTTCAGTGGCAATGCTCAAGGAGATCACAGGAAGTGGTGGACTTTGTATTTAACTCTATGTTGACTGATGCCAAGTCTTTCTCTTCCAACACCATACTACTTGAACAACACTGATCTCACTTTCATTGTTTTTGTGAGTTACTCAAAACATCTATACACATTCTCAAATGAGATTTATTGAGTAATAACTATAAACTAGGTATTGTACTTAAAGAAATTGTTTCATTTAATGCTTATGACACACCTGAGAGGTGGAACCAATTTTTCACAGATGAGGAAACTAATCCAGCATGGGTAACTTGCCTGCCCAAGATAACACACCATGATGTTACACAGCTAAATGGTGAAACTATACGTGCTATAGTGTTTAACACTTCCCCTACAATGGAGATGTGAATTCCTCTAGGGTAGAAATCACATCAGGCTATGTACATCCCTCTTAGGACATCAGCAACAATGGTCATTTGATGAAGATTAAATGGACTGTGACAGAACATGATGTTGTGTAGCATTCCCAGGGAGATAAAGTCTAAAAATTGGACTGATTCATAATTTGTAATGACAAAGACTGGAAAAACACAGATGCCCATCCACAGAGGGCAGATTGAATAAACTAGATTTGCCCAAATAGTGGAGAATTCTGCAGACTTCAAGTAATTAGTAACATCTCTATTTCTATGGAGATATAGCCTAGATACACTGATAGTTGAAAGTATTTTTAAAAAGCAAGATGTACAGGACAATGGATTATATACTATCTTTTCTGCAACCAAGGGGGAAATAAATACATAGACAAAACTTAATAGTCGTGTTATCTATGAAGGAGGGAGAGAGCAGGGGCTAAGGCTAGACATGGAAACCAGACTCTCTAAAATTGAACATCTTTTTTTTATGGTATTGATTTTAAACTCAAGTTTCTATTTCATAGATTTAAAAAAGCTAAAATCTCTTCCTAAAACAGATTATGAAATCCTAAAACAAGTTACATGGAGAAGATTCATTTCAAATAGTTTCAAGCTATAGGATTTTAACTGTATAGTCTAAGGTCAAAAAATAAAAATAAAGCACAAAAAGTTTTAAATCTATTAAGTGGACTTTCATTGCCAGGAATAATATTATGTTTATATTGAAAATATTATATGCATTTAGAAATGAAGCAAGTAATGAATTATCTTAATGTTTTCATGAGCCAATGTATTTTCAAAGGAAGGGAGTGGAAATATAAATACAAAGCCAAAGTATTTAAGTAAAAATCTTTTTATTTTCATTGTTAAAAATACCCACATGAACTCAGGAATTATGATGTTTATTTTTCTAAGAAATATATTTTCTCACCTGTTCTACTAGAAAAACAAAAACAAAAACCTAGAAGCTATGAACACCTGGAAACAATAAGCATTCCTGGTGCTCAGACTGAGGGAAAAATATACATTTCCATTAAAAGGAAACAAAACTCATTGGAAAACTGCTGAACTGCTGATACAGGTCTGGAATAGGAACTGTAGAAGATGAATTTTGAGCATATTGTTTTGCATGAAAGCAAAGAGACTATCAAAGGAAAAAAAAAAAAAAAAAAAACCCTGAAGGTACTCCTATTGGTCAGCAGAGGGAGAACTCACATATGAAAAAGAAAAATGATGGCTGTGAATTCAGCATGTAAACTAAAAAATTTAAAAATTAATGAACCTCTGATGATTAAAAAATTAAAAATGAACAACCATATTGGGGGGTTACTGAATTAGCAACTTACTGCTCTGAAAATTGCTAAGTAAAGAAAGTAACTCAAGTGTTTGTCCTGCTTTTCTTGTCAAGATCACATTTTAAGACAACTGAAGAAAAATTGCTCTACTAAAAGGAGGACATATAGGCTTAAAAAGTCTCAGCAGAAATTCCCAGTGAAGTGATGAATTAAGACAACAATAACTAATGACAACTATCAGAGTTAGTAGGGTGATAGGGTTCAGTATCTGCACAAAATTGACAGCCTGAACTTGGCATTCAATCTGAGCAATCCTGCAAGTACAGCACCCCAACATTATGTTCCTGATATGCTCTGGTGTGAATCATGCAGGACGCAGGGGAGAAGAGGTTCTGGTTCTAATTAACTCTGAATCTATAGGAACTATGAGATGGAAGGAGCAAGTTGAAGATGCTGAAGAGATATAATTAGTCAAATCCAGAATGTGAGAACTTATAAGACAAATGACCCAATTTTTTCAACAAATAAATTTATAGAAAAAAGGGGGGGGTTGTTATAGGCAAATTAAATAAATGAGATCTACAGATGAAAAGAATGTTTGGTCTTTGTTTGAATCTGAGTTGAAGATACTAATTATAAAAATATAACTTTTAGATAATTGGAGAAAGTTGATTTTTATAGGAGATGTTACTAAATTATTATAATAGTCTTTATATAATATATTATTTATTAATCTTGTTAGATAATAGTGCTAATTATGCTAATAAGTATTGCCTATAAGTGAACAACCTATAAGTAAAAACTAAAGTATTTAAACTAATGGTAAAATGATGTGTCACCCAGGATTTACTATTGTCTGAAAAAATAAGTTTGAATTGGCACAGGGAAAGAGAAAACAAGAATAAAAAGTGATTATCAACACATTTGTGGAAGAGCCATATGAATTAATTGAATCTCATCAATGAAGTATATGTAGCGATCTGAAATGGGCTGATGCCCCTGGGCCATTAGAATGAATGCAATGTTCTACAAAGTTACTCCATACTGAAGAAATAAAGATGCTCTCCCAGGAAATGGTTCTGACTGCAATTCTGTACTAATGATCATCATCATTAGTAGAATTGTATGAAGCTCTCTTCTAATTCTACTCTCACATATTCTTTCATTTGATAAATAAATGTGAGAACCTGCTGCATGCCAGTTACCATCCCAGGCACTGCCGATAGCGAAGTGGACTGAAGAGATAAGGACATTAACTTTAGAGACAAGGACCTTAACTTTATGGACCTACAGTCAGTAAAAAAGCACAGCTGTTTTGAATAAGGATAATTAGAAGTGGAAGTAGGGGGAGGAGATCAGTCTTGGGACAGTTAGAACACGATTCTCTTGGGAAACTAAATTTGAGTGGAGTCCAGAATGACATGGACCAGCCACGTGAATAGACAGGGAGCATCTCTGGCAGAGGGCACAATAAATGCAAAGACCTTGGGGAGAAACCTAGTTTGAGATAGCCAAGGGAATTAAAAAAAAAAACAATAGTGGCAGCAGCCATCTGGAAGCAAACTGAGCTGGGAGATCACTGGTCTTACAAAAGCCTAGGGAGAAGTAAAGCTCCTGTGAGCAGGTAAGCATGTGTCCTGCCCAGCAGAGATGGTCACAGGGCCTGTTGTCCTGTTGTGGTGTCTTTTCATCCACACATATCCAAGAGTGGAGTCTAAACGATATGGCCAGTCTGCTGAGACTGAATTCTATTAAAGTGAGACAGAAAATCTCTGGATGATTTTAACCAGAGAAAGATATAACTGGCCTTTGAAAAGAGCATTGTCATTGTGAATGAAAGCTATGAAATGCTTTCCCCCCTGTTTATAATTAAACACAGATAACACACATCCTTAATTTCCTGGGCCAGCAGAAGTGATCCCACAGGTCTCCATCCCAATTCATTCTTTTATTCATTCAATCATTTATTTCCACTTGGTCAATAATAATACAAGTCACCAAATAAATATGGACTGGATGCAAAATATAACTCCATCTACCCCTTTTTTTTTTCATCTCATAGACAATGGAAAAATACAGAAACTGACAAAATTTTGTCAACTATCTCCTACTAACTGTTTTTCCTAATCTTATAGCTGAAGAACTAAATCAATAGCCTGCTTATCTTCAGGGAACATATAAAGTGTACAATTTCAATAATATACTGTCATAGTGGTAGTAGCAAAATTTGGGAGAAAGACATCCTAAATTCTAGCTGTTTGAAAGAGTTTGCCTAATGTTAGGGCTCAATCGTTATCAACTACAAAGTGAAAGTGGAGAAATTTTCTGGTCACTTCTACTGATAGGGTGGTGTGGTGAAATTAGGGGGCTGTGGCTCCAACTTGGGAATGCTGCATTAGGATGGCAGCTATTTTTGCCTTGGTGGGCAAAGGCTTGGAAAAGGGAAGCCAAGGTTGCTTGGAAGAGGAACACAGAGAGAGGATTTAGGAAGGAGTGTGGCTGGAGAGCAAGGGAGAAACTAGAGAAAAGATAGAGCAGAGGAGCAGCAAGGAGGCTGAAGACTCCTTGTCTAGGAGCTGCTGCTGCCATGTGCAGCAGCAGGGCAGGGAAGGAAGACACACTGTGAGCTTCCACTCCAAACCCAAGACCAGTGAGGGGCCTGGGAAAGCATGCTTGAGAAATCTGTAACCCATCTCAGCTACTTGAAAACTTGGTACTGAAAACTTGCTTTAACTTAGAGTTGCAAAGCTTGGGAATTGTCTGGAGAACTAATCAATCAGGAGCTTCAAGGTTAAGAAAGTAATCTACATGATAAGACTTCCCAGTTTTTCCCTAGGAAATGTAACTTAGTCTGAAATCTTTCTCCCCTTGCCGGGTAACCTTGTTCTTACCACCTTTCTGACTAAAAACATCTTCCATTTTGTGTAACTTCTTGCAGTGCCTTTCTCCTTGCTGCCAGAAATGCTAGCCAGTGTATATCCTTGAAGCGTTTAATAAAGTCAATCACATGTTTAGAACGAGCTCAGTTAGAATTTTGTTATTTAACATCAGCTTTGAGGTAAAATGTATTACTATAAAAATAGCAGCCTAGCCACCTAGTGCTAGGTGAATAGAGAGAGATATTTCTCTGTTCTGATTTGCCCAAGAGAGTATTTCCTCTGGTGAGAAGCTTCTCCACAGTGAGAGTAAAAGGGCTAAGAAGGAATTTTTAGCAAAAGGCAGCTTTCAAAAAGCAAGACTGGCAGTCTCAAGTTGGAGACGGATTGCCAAACTCTGACACTGACTATACCATTTACTTCAACTTTCTAGTCCACAGGAAGAAACAGGAAGTACACTTCCTTATCAGGCCAGCAGAGTCTTTTTACCAGGGCCCCACCCTGGTGAACTTTGCCCTTCTGGAATATGCTTGAGAAACTTATTTGTGCTCTAACTGAATCCTTAATGGCAACACAGCTGCAAGACCCAAATCTCACTTCCTTCATAGTCTACAGTCCGAAGTCCCTATCTGCCAAGCCAATAGGTGACTTACAGAGGGGAAAAAGAACCGTAACAACAACATCTGAGAAGAAGCAAAACCAGAGCGCAGCTGACATTTTGGCATGGCAAGTCAGTCATTCTAATCCTGCTGCTCAGAATAATTCCTCTGGACCTAAAATTCAATTTCTTTCAAGGTAATTTATAATCATGGAAACCACACAGATCCCTGAGGTCAGGGAGCCACAGAGAGACCACATCCTTTGTTTTCATTTCTCAGCTCCAAGTATCTAGAGCTGCTTATTGTGTCTGCTTCCAAGATGTACAAATCTTCCCCAGTGGCTGGTTGTGTAAGAATGTTTCAGCTGGCCTGATGCCTGACTCATCAGTACAAATGGCTTAGATATTTTCTGATTAACTAAATCATCTTCCTACGTGGCTCTCACGAAACCCTATCTATCCTTGAGCTGGTAGAAGAAGGCTTGCAAATGTGTCACGTTTGAGAATCAGATGGGCATTGAGTTTTGCAGAGACCTGGTCTCTCTTTGACACCTGGTGTGACTTTCTGCAATGGAGAGAGAAACACCTCAATATCAAATAGTAAGTGTCTCAATATCACAGTTACCTAACCTTCCTCTCCAGCAGAACACGGTCAGCATCTCCACATCAGCCTTCTTCTGACTTCAGCACAGGTGTCCTCACAGTAATGTGGGCCTTTTCTTCCCCAGAGTGAAGAGTGGCTGCTCTATAGCCCCTACATGGTCTCTGAGATTCAAGTAAACTCTCCAGGAGTCTGCCTGCCCATAGCTTTTTAGAAAGCCATCCTATTTTTTAATAATGCTTCTTAGAGATCTATCAAAAGTCCAGCATTTATAGAAATATGGACAAAAATAAAAATAGAGCTCAATATGATTTTTGTATGTAATTATTTCTGTATTAGATTTGGTTTGTTTATCCCAAGATTAGTCTATAATTAAGGACTCTGAAACGAACTCCCTTTAAGACAGATGGGTTATTTACATAGAGTTCCTATTTGCATTGTCTGGCTTGACTTTGTGAATTAAAAGTTTGAAATACTTTGGGAATATATCAAATGGCCAATATACACATGAAAAGTTGCTGAACATCAGGGAAATGCAAATGCAAACCTCAGTGAGATAGCATCTCATCTTTCTTGAAAAGGGCCTATATTTAAAAGGCAGGATACAAGTACTGGTGAAAATGTGGACAAATAGGAACACTCATATATCATTGTTGGGAATGTAAATCAGAATAATTTCTATGGAGAAAATATGGGAATTCTTCAACAACTAAAAGAAATACTATATGACCTAGCAATTCCATTCCTAGGTATATATTCAAAAACTATGAAAACATTAATTTGAAAGGATATATTCACTTTGTTTGTTCATTATAGCACAATTCACAATAGCCAAGATATAGGAACAGCTAAATTTTCATCAATGGGTAACTGGATAGAAAGCTTGGGTTAGATGTACTTAATGGAGTACTACAACACTTTAAAAGATGAAACCTTGCATTTCTGCAGCAAGTTGAATGGAACTTGAGGCGATTTACTATGAGAAATAAGTTGAAAAGTAAAAGAACAATTACCAGATTGTTTCACTCATATGTGGAATGTAAATAAAGCAAATAAACTATCAAAATACAATAAAAATATTTTGTTAGAAAAATATTGTGGTTACCAGAGGGATAGGTCGAGGAGAATTGAAGAAATTCTTAGAGGGGGTCAACTGGATAGTGGTAAATGGCACAAGAATTTTGATGGTGGATAGGATGTGTTCTATACACATATTGAGGTGTGAAACTGTACTCCAATAACATAAAATATAAGCCAATGGTAAGTTATTAAAAATTATATATGAAAAGTTTGAAATCTTGATTTGTTTTCCATATTATGCTTTTTTTGAGGCAAAGTAGGTTTGTATCTTTTCATGTGTTCCCAGTTTGTAGATTCAAACCTCTACCCACCACTAGGGTCCAACAATCTCCTACCATGTTCCATTGACCCCTTTCCGCCCAGACTCACATCCAAGCTCCCTCTAAAGCCTCAATTTTTTGACAGATGCTAACATTTTATAATTGGTTTAGTTTTGACTGATCCTTTGTTATTTTTTCTATATTTCAAATATGTGACCATTTTTATAATTTCTGACTTTTTAAAATTAAAACTCATATGTGAAACCTTGAACTAAATTTAAAGCTAGATGAAAACTTAGGACTTTTTCTTTTATTTATTCTTGGTATTTTGCTTTGTTTCTTGAAATTTGAAAAGTAGTTACTCGTTTGGAAATATCTAATTTGATGAGTTCAAGGAAGTCCTGTGCTGGGTAAAAGTGAGAGATTAATGACAGAAAAGTCAAGTGATATGAGTCTACTCTCAGGAACTTACTTGCTTGTGTGACTTAAGAGAAATCTGTAACATTAGAATAACACCATTTTATTTTATTTTGGGCAATTGTAGAATATAATGTTATGACATAGGGGAGTGAAGTAAAGGGGGAAAATAAATGGAAAGTTAGAAATACAACACACACATGGAGACATGAACACTTGAGGGATAGTGAGAGATAAAGAAAAGAGGAAGAAAACTTGTAGATGTTCTAAAATTACAGTTGCAAGATATTCCTTTTCAGACATGTCCTCATCCTAGGAATGCCCAGTGGGACCAAAGAAGAATGTCAGAAAGGAAGGAATAACTGTCTGTTTTGGACCAAGCTTTTGGACTAAGCTTTTGGACCAAGCTATGCCTTAAGGAAGATAGATCTTCTATTTGGTTGCAGTTTTGTTTGTTTAGTTTCAATACAACTAAAGTGTAAGGTGAGGTCTAGATAGCTTATTTCTTGTAAGAAACAAAGGAAGTCAGGGAAAACTTTAAGCACCCTCCTCTAGAGATAAACTTCCTGTTCAAAGAAGTTTGAATTTTCCCAGGGGTCCAGGTCATTCATTAAAGGTAAGAAATCAGGGAGAAAAGCACAAACTAGTTAAATTACATATGTCTGTCTGGAATATTCAGATTTGTATATTTTTAGATGTAAAGAAAAATATATTCTATGTGAATAAAATGAATTTGTTGTAATGATGATGCACTAGATAGAGACTTTGCTTGACGGTTGTGGGATCATATCTCTGAACTCAAGCTCTTGTTTCCCAGATGAGAATGACATAGTGAAAATAAATCTTTAAGAAAACCTGAGACAGATTTGCTTTGCATCAAATATTGGGATAAACTCACTGATTTCTGTTCTAAAGTCTTACAGATGTAGAGGCAGTGAGGAAATTTTTCCAGTTCCGCTGGATTTCCTCAGGCTGATCCAGCAATCAAATTAAGATCAGACAGGTTAGTAGGAATAAAAAGCAAAATCAATGAGAATCATAGAGAGAATCTGAATGTCCGGAAATTCTAAAACAAATGGGGCAAACAAGGGTATATATCTAGAGCTAAGGAATAGGATAGGGGCTTAGGACTTCAAGGAAGGGAGAATTCACAAGACTGAACGGGGGGGTCTTATATGAGAAAGACACTGTAATTAGATGTTTGACCTTCCTTCTAGATAGAATTCTCCCTTAGAAAGGTGATTTCTACTTAAATCTGGCTAAGACCACTAATTTTCATTCTTTCAGGTACTTAAGTAGTAAATTTTTTTCTTAAGACTTCAGGGCTCTGATTGACCTCAGTTTGAAATAATCCACATGCCAAAGTGACATGTTTTAGAGAGAGCTGTTCTGAATATCTTAGGGAGGTTTGTCCTTCATCAAGAACTTTTGGAGTTCCTTGCATCTTAGTTTGTGTGGACCAGACATTTCAAAATGAAGGGTTTTTTGGCATTTTCCTTGAATCATTCAATGTTAAAGGCCAAAATTTTAAATCAGGAGATTTTACCAAAAATTATGGATTACCATCTTTCTTTGAATAATTGGAAGATAGAGGGAACAGTGAGATGACATATTTCCAAGTGCCATCCAGGTCCTACGCTAAGAAGCAGTTGGGCATGAGCTCTCTAGGACAGTGGGAACTTGATCATTCCTTTTGTCGCTCATGCTGAGGTGGAATAAGAGTTGCCAAGCATCATACAAGCTCAGGCCTTTGTTTTTATTTTCTTTTCCTTTTAGTAGTGGAAATATTTCTGTGCTGTTCATGTCTCTAGCAATCAAGGGCTAATGAATGATGTGCTGTGCCAACACCACCACCACGTACTGGGAAAAGTGAAGTGTTTTTCTTCAGGTAAATACAAAATAGCTCTACCTGTTTAATAGGCAAGCCCTCCCTCTGTTTCTCTCATATTTCTATGTGGTCCCTGTAGGCAGTCAAGCTTTTGAAATCCCGAGGCACGGTTTGCACAGGTTGTATTTTATCCTTAGATACCCACAGCTCCTTGGAATTACTACAATCAGATAAGTTGTTGAGATGGTGTAGAATATCATTGTCGGCAAGAGAAAGCCATGCCCGGTGCCTAGGGACTTTGAATGGACTTTGATGTTTTTAGTCCTTTGTATCCTAAACTGCAGACATGTACATTACATTTTAGTGGACTTGGGATTTGTGCATCCAAATAAAACAAGCTCCAAGTGGTGACATTCTCTTCTCATACTTAGGAAGTAAACTTACATTTCCCTAATAAAAAACCCTATTTGTTTCTTTAGCATTTGCCCTGGGCACTAATTTTAAGGACTAAGGAAATAAAATAAGGACATAGAATTCTTCATTTCCAAACTGACATGTATATGGTGCTAGTTTGAAATGGTTAAAACTACTTCCTTCTCCAATAACTTCCCTAAAAACCTCCCAAGATTTATATAATTTCAACTTTTCATATTTTTTTTCTCAAAGCATTCTTTTCCCCCCTTTATTTTGAGTGAAATTTCAGGAACATAAGATACACCAATTTTTTTAAGATGAAAAAATAAAGCAAAAAACATGTTGCCCATTTAAGGAATTCATGTGACCCACATGCGTAAAAGCAAAATAATCAAACTCTTTTATATACAAAACTTTTTTTTTTTTAGCTAATGAGAGGGTCAAAGGGACTTGTGAGAGACAAGAAGAGTAGGGGAGAGAAGGATTTTCAAATTATGAACTCCTGAGCAAATATCAGAATCACCCATCTCCTCATGAGCCAGCAACCAATTGAACAGACAGGGCCTAAAGCAGGGCATTCATGAAATAGAAACAAATATACCAGCAAGAATAGAAGGTACCTTCGAAGGGACCAAAGCCCAGAATATACCACTCAAACTGAATCCACTGGAGGATCAGGACAGAGGCTGCATAGTCTCTGAACCACTGACAAAAGTACACAAGCAGGAAAAAGAAAAATCAAGTGCCTATGTTTCACATCTTAAGTCCAACAAGGACTTAGGTCTGCCCCTGGTTCCTGGTAGAGCTGCTTCCTCCCTTACGTAGTCTGATATTTGGCAGGCTTAGAGTTGTTGTTGTAACATCTTGATGGTCACCTCATGGAGATATAGATTCAGGAATTTCTCACAGGTGGAGTGGGAGACATCTTCATGGGCTTGGAGATTGCCAACACCAGCCTATGTCTAAGAGTCCCGTGCTTTTGTCTAAAAATTTTAAAAAGTGTCCTACAATTTCCTAACTTGATCAGTATCCTGTATGACCACATGATAGGCACCAAGTTGCAGAATGTGACTGACGAACATGGAATTTAATTCAATTTAATTTCTAGAAGAAATTTAAATTCTGAAAAATGGCATTGTTTTATAAGATGATTAGAAAACCTTGTGACTTGAAAATATAGAATGTTGGGACTATGCCTTTATAGGGATTGCATTTAAATGACCATACATACACCTTAGACAATGTGTTACAACCACATTCCACTCCCTCTATATTCCTGCTACCCCCATTGATCAACAATCCACTCAACATATCTGCAATTGGACAGATTCCTAGAGAAGCGCATTGCAAATTTCATGTGGAAGGATAAAATGATGGCAGGTTAGATCCTATGAATTAAGCAGTCACTACTCCTAATAAATACTTTAAAAATGCAGAATTTATATGATGGAGCCATCCCATAAAACATAATAAATGGGGAAGAAAATAGAAAATGTGTGTTCCCTATCCACTCAACCAAAAATTTAAATTATTAAAGTTCCAGGGGTTAAAATTCAAAGTCACAGAGTTTCAGTAATACATGTGCACTTGTGTGTACTTGGTCTATGTTACCCAGCTTTCACACAGGTACTCTTTTAGGTGAGATATATTCACACACACAATTTTATCTGTGGTGTGCTCTAAGAACTGGAACGGGGGGGAGGAGATCACAGAAGTTTAGCGAGGAATGCAGGCTGGGCTTTCTGGGGATACTTGACCAGCTCTGGTCATCTGTGCCAAAATTGGTGAGAGCTGTTTGTCCTTCCTGTGTGCTTCCTTGAGTATAAAAATTTCAGCAAAAAAAAAAAAAAAATCAAGGGAAATTTTCTTCTGAATTGTACAAATGCTTCTTTGAGAACTGTTATAATAGCGAAAGTAGTCCAAGTCCTAGGATGGGTTTGGCGCAGAAAAGAGCTTTTCTGGAACAGTGTGTTCAGAAATGTGTTTTTAATTATAACATTGACCACCTGCATCTTCTGTGCTGCCCCGGGGAGGCTGAGTGGGAAATAGTGGATCGAGGAAGATGACCAAGAAGAGAATGACAAGGGAGGGAAGGATTCAGCCAGTGTATCATTATTCTTTATAGCCTGCAGGAAGACAAGAACTTAGATGTGTATATGTCTGTGGGTGTGGGAGGGAGGGGAGTTTTAATGTGTGTAGTTAGAAAGATAACTGTCAAGAACATTTTTACGTCAAATGGGGAAATGAGTATGGATTTTATGAGATAATTTTTGAGAGTTGTTATATTTGTTAAGTGGAAATATTATTGTGAACATTCAGAAAGGAAGTTACTCTTTTTTAAAATTTAGGAATTTTTAAGGGATAAGATGTCATATTTTAACTATCTTTAGAACACTTGAACAGAAAAATGGTAATCAATACATGTTGGGGAAAAAGCAGCTTAATAAAATAAATGTCAATCATTAAATGTAGATAAGAGAAAGATAGATCTTACGAGTATGTAGAAATACAAACCAGAATTTGTGAACATTTCAGCAAATAATAAATAATATTTTGAACAGAAGAAATTACTGTAGGAAATACAAGTGGGGAAGTAGTTAGAATATAAGATCTTGAAGGATACAGGTTGGTGTTTGCCTGTCTTTGCCACCTCTGCTTGCAAAAAGCATCACTCAGAATGGCAAATGTCCATGAACGAATGGATGAAGTCAAGCTAGTCTCACCAAGTCATTAACCTTTTTAGCTGAATATGTCAGCCATATTCATATTGCTGTCAGAACCTTTCAAACCTCCTTTCCCATATTACTTCACTATGTCAATTGTAGGTAAAGCTTCAAAACTCCTTATCTCTGAAAACAAAATCAGTGATACTGTTAAGTCCCAAGAGTTCACCTTCCTGGAGTCCTTGTTCAGTGGAAATATAGGTCAGGATTCTATAGGTAAAAATATTAATAGCTCTTCTATTTTTGTTTCTTATGCACCCCTGGAAAGCACAAATCACACATTAATGATGCTACTTGGTAATAATTGCACTAAACCTCATATTTTAGTTAAATCTAGTAGGTAACATTTTTCACCAGAAGAAGAAAAATAAACAGGAAGACGACATTGAGCTAATTAACATCTCTGATTAACGTCTGTAAATACTACAAATTACCCTTTATGTTCATTCACTCACTCATTCATTCATTCATTCATTCATTCATTCATTCATTCCACAAGTACTTAATGACTACCATAATCATCATATAAGCCTGATGTTAGATTTTGGAGAAAAAAAGAAGTAGCTACAGACATATCCATTGCTTTTCGGGAACTTAATGTGTGGTAAGTAATTCTGCTGTCCCTTGCAAGATATTCTTCATAATGTTAATTCTGACCCCTCACCCCATCCCATGTTTTTGGTTAGCATGAACTTTGTATTTTATAAAAATTGGAAATGTTTCTATTGATGTTAATTCTTCTTTTCCACTCCCAGCTTCTGGCTGGTTGTCAGGGTAGAAGAGCCAAAGTATCACAAGATGGGCTGCTGCTGTTGTTTCTGGGCCCTCCCGGAAGTGGGGGGGGGGTCTGGCAGAAGCCCAAAGAAGACTGTCTTTTGTAAGCTTTCTGGAGCTGGCATTGCAGAAGAGATTTTTTAGAAGTTGTGGCAACCCAGGGACTGATACTTCCGTACAAGATGAGTCTTGAGTTTTAGAGTCCCGCATTAAAAATACAACAGTACAGAGAGAATTAATTATAAAATTATAGTTTTCCTTGCCATTATTATTTACTTTTCAAGAAATAGGAACTTCCCTGAATCATAACTCATATCCTTACACTTGTGAGCAAAAAGCATACTGTATTTTGAAAATCAAGACTTTAATAGAGGGGGAAAGACAACACTATGATTTCACTCCTACGTGGAAGATAAAGAAACAAAATTAATGAACAAACTTAAAAAAATATTCTTAGATTATTAAAATAAAATAATGGTTACCAGCAGGAAAGCAGGAAGGAGGGTGGGTAAACTGGGAAAAAGGGGTTGAACGTATAGGGATGGCCGGAAACTTGACTTCAGATGGTAAACTGAATATAGTATATACAGATGTTGGTGTATAAAGCTGTACACTTAAAACCTATGTAAATGGTAATACCCACTGTTTGTTGTTGGTAATACCCACCCATTGCAGTTGTTGCTGGAATATGCTAGATGCAAACAGACCATTCTACAGGCTCATTACCTCCATGGTACTTGAGGGGTGTTGGGGGCTCTACAGATGCTACAGTCTTGTGCCTTCTCTTGATATGTGCTTTTATGGCTTTGTTTACAGTTACATGATTAGATAAAATACATTGAACATATAAATCCCACATAAATTATATATAAAATATATGTAAATTATATGCACATCCTTACATGGAATGGAAATAAGTAGGTTTCCTAGATAAGGTGATCAAGTTACATTCAACTTTTCTTAGGTATTTTATCAATATAGTATTCTCTAAGCAGTTGCTGGAAAATTCTACAAGTTTTTCATAATACTAAGGTCCAAGACGCCTTGGATATTACAGTACACTAGTGAGGGGGAATGAACTCTTTACTTAAATCTTATTTCTTTGAAATCTTATTTCCTTGGTAAATCTTAACCAGAAGTGCCAGCTGCAAGAACTTTAAGCTCCGTCTTCAGTTTAGTTTCTGAGAATAAAATCATCAAGGTGCTATTGTTTTATTATCAATAGTTTTAATTGACTTTATTTGATATTGACAAAAGAGAATATATCAATAATTTTTATGTGGGTAAAGGGGAAATATTATTCAATTGTGTTTTATATATTGGCATCTATAGTTTATGTTAGTCTTTTCTTAATCCTTTATACAACTGGTCAACTTTTTTCTTTCAGAGTTCACTTGAAAGTTGAAGAGAATATTAAAGGGCTGAAACTGATTTTGCTTTCATTTTTATGCCATTTTAAAAGTGAGAGCTCAATACAAAGGCTGAGACAGAAGAGGAGAGTGTGGATGGTATTGAAAGAGGAAAAGTAGAGGAAACCAAGTTGTCTTATATTAAGAGGAAAGGAAAACTCTTTAGAAGGGTTTGGTTGGTCTTCGTCATGATGATACATTGGTCTGGTTCATATTTCACCAAAATAATGGTTTGAAAATAGTTTGCAGAGGGTAAGAATCCACATCTGAAAATGAAAATTTTAAATATTAATTTGGTGACTAAGGGTTGTTGATCAACCCGGCTCTCTTAGATGAGCATATAATAAATATTGTACTGAGGTTGTGACTTCTCTCCACATTGAATTTAGGCATCTACACTGTGACTCAGATGATCATAGTTCATGCTTTTTTACTTCCTCAAAATTAAACCCAACTTGCTCACAAGTCCTTATTTCTGCTCTGTAATGATGACCATTCCTCACATGTGGGGATAATTCAATCTCTTGTTTATACTATTCTCTCTCTGGGAATAGTGCAGTCAATTCAGGATTTCACATAGTAAGTTGAAGTTCAATCTCCCAGGCAGAGCTGTTTCCCTTTAAAGGGTTCATTCTCCTGGCAAAGAAAAGAGGAGCTTCACAGGACCACAGAGAGGGAAGGGTGTCTGCCTATTGGTCTCTTGTCCTCTGACCTCTAATGATGCATTACATTTTGCACTAACCTTATACCTTGGCCTTTGGACTCAATGTATCAGCTGCAAAAGTCTCCTTTCCCCCAGATCTGCAGAAATGGTAGCAATTTGAATAGTCTGAAGAAAGGAAAATAACTGACATGAAATTTCAAATTTATTTTGCTATTACCCACTCGGGTTTATTTTTCCTTTCCACAAAGGAAGTACTTCACAGAGAATAGATGGTTTTTATATTGAGGGAATTATGGTAACTTTACCTAATAATTATCTCCTTTAAATATGAACCAATACACAAATACTAGCATTATCTTCTATGAATAAACACAAAGTTACATTTTATTTCCTAACCAAATATTTCTGTAAAGCATTTAAAAGTTGTTCATAATTATGTTCATTACACAAAAATTCTTATGAAATTTTATTAGTTTATCCTTACAATAATATTTATTGTGGTACTACCACATTTCCAACACACTGGGGAAGTTACTATTAACTTTTGTCCTTAAAAATTTATAGTATATTGGCAGAAAACAGCCATTAACAAAACCAGTTGAAATAAAAATATAATGGCTATTACAATAGGCTAGATGGGGTTATTAGAGCATTTGGTAAGGGTGCTGGGATTTCATTTGCAAATAGAAGGCTACATAAGAATAAATTCCTCTATACTGAAGAAAGAGTAGCTTGTGAAGGCCTTGGGGTTGGAAAACCATATTCTTTAGAGAAACCGCTAATGCTTCATTACAGCCAATGAAGAGTTGAGGCCCCAAATGAAATGGAAGTTAGACCAGCACTGGATATTAAGGCATGTTTCAGAATTTGGAATTAATTATCAAAGCTTTGGGAAGTGTAGTTTTAAATCGGATGTCTATTAAGCCAAAAAAAATCTGACTGCAAAAATATATTAGCTTATAAAAATCCTGTGTGGCTATGGGTAACTAGCAGTTCAGGTAATAGTTGGTGACGTGGAACAAAGTAAAAGAGATGGATAGATTCAGAAAGCATTAACACTAAGTTCTGGTGGTGCATTGAATATGAGAGTGATGGAAAGGAAACAGCCAGACATGGCATATTATTTCTCCCATCTTGGGGTTGGGGGGAGGGTATAGTGGGAGTGGGAAATAAAGGAAGAGTTTCATTATGGATAAATTTATTATGAGGATTCTGTGAGTCATCTTCACAGTTATTTCTGGGAGAGATTCATCTCCACAGGACACACACCCACTAACAAGGACACAGTTGGAAGCGTTTGTTGTAACCTTCCGCTATACTTGTTGGCTTGAGCACTGGTAGTGTATGTGATGGCCTAGGAAGAGAATTTAAAACAAGAATGGATTAAACTAGGATCTGTAGAAACATAGTATTTATGAAAAGGTAAAGAAGGTGGCTAACAACTAAAGGAGACTTTGAGAAGGAAAGGTCAAAGTGAATAAAAGGCAAGTGACAGAGAAGTCAAAGGAAGAATTTTGTTCCAGGGAAAAAGTGGTCAAAATTGTCCAATGTTGCTGATAAGTAAATAGTATGACTTTCTAAAAATTGGTCCCTAACAAATTCAATAAGAAGAATTTCCTCAGAGTTCTAAGGCCAGAGAATTTTTGGATTAAAATAGAGTGAAGAACTGGATTGAGTGGAGAAAACGTACACTGGGTGTAGCTACTGATTCAAAAGTTTGTTCAGCATTTGCCTTTGCTTTTGAAGGTGCCTAAATCAGATCACTAAGATTCCTATAACTGGTCTTACAATGCCCAGTTTGGCAGGCAAAGTATTTTGCGATAAGAACAACGAAATCCCTTGCGGTTGAAGAGAACCTCTGTTCTTTCCAAAGTTCTTCACCACTTCTTAATCTAGGAATAAGTCTGTATATCCTAAACCTTTGCCTTTTTCCTAATCAGAGAAGCAACCACTTTTATGATCCAGAAGAATGCAGCTTGGGGTTTATCAGCTCTAGGTTGATCGGTGAACATGTCCTCTCTGTCAAAGAATCTCATTTTTACTCTCAGAGTAGGGATGAGGTAGCCCCCTCCTTGTCTGTCAGATAAAGTCAAGAAACATACCCTATTTCCTCAGGTCTCATCTTCCTCCCTTCACAACCTAGATCCCTAAATGCAGGGTATATATATCCCCATTCTGCTCCATTACACTTTAGAATTTACAACCATATACGTCATCCTTATGTATGTTATTAGATTAGTTGTTATTCCTTTCTTTGGAAGTCTGCTGCTGTTTTGATTACCTTTTCAGTCCAAGACAAAACCAAAATGGTGGGGATTTTCCCTTGTACCCCAGCATTTACATGGCTTAAAATAACTACCATGAATAGAAGAATCTGAGTTATTAGAAACAAGGAAATTTTAGAGTCAGTTCAATAATGCCCACAACTGAAAGTCTGAAGCAGGCTGGATGTGGAGAGTCCATTTACTTGAGCAGAGCCAGCGAAAATCTACATGAACATTGTTTTTTTCTGTTTGTGTGGCTTCACTGCTTGGGTAATCTGAGGGCACTGCTTTAACCCCAACGATAGTACTGGTGCTTCCACTTTGTGCCAAGACTATTTGCCAGCCTTTTATAGAGCTGGCAGCTGCCTGTGCACCATTCTAACTGAGATGTCGAGCAAAACCTACGCTTTTATGGACATAGTAGCTCCCTTTCTGGCACTGCCAAGAGCTTTCCTTTTATTGTCATTTCAGTATGTGGACTATGACTTTAAGTAGGATAAAGTTCCCAAGTAGAAACCAAACCTGCTTTGAGTTTGCAGTTATATAGACCTCTTATTGCTAGCCTCGTCACCTAAAATGATTTCTGAAACAAAGCTGACAGAAATGTCCAAAATTGCCTTGGTTTTTCATCATGAAAAAAGCAGCATAGGTTTATTCTAAGAGACTCCTAATGTGTAGCTCATTTGAGAATAGTTGCAGATAGTACTGTGTCCACATTTAATAAAAAAATTAAAAAAAGAAAGAAAGAAAAAAGAAAAAAAATTGTCTAAATTACTCTAAATTCCATGGAGGCTTTTTACAAGTGACCTTTTACACATGTGAAATGCCTGCTTTGTTTTTGCACTTTTAACAGCCTTTTTGAATTAGATGGCAAACCAAGTCTGTTGCTTGGGACCAACAGCACCATCAGGCTGGCTCTGAAGAGCTGCTGTCTTTCAGTCAGACGCCCACTCTCTGCTCAGTGCCTTGCCCTCTTCTGAAAACAATGAGGCAATTCTTCGTCCAAGTGTCCACCAGGGACAGCAAGCATCAGTCTAAAGCTGAAATCTGCAAAGAAGGGAGCCTTTCACTGTTTGTGTAAAACTCTTTAACCCACCCGAAGAAAAGAACAAGGACCATTTCCCAGCTGGGAGAGTGGATTGGAATAGGAAACAGGAGGAAGGAAAAGCAGAGAAATGCTATCTGTTTATCTGGTTCTTCAAACTTTGCAGCCAGTATTAATCACCGGCAGAAGGATGTCTTGTTCAGACAGCACAGGCGCTGACTGTGCGGCTCTGGGCCATGTCTGCATGGAGTGCAGGGAACTCTCTGGGTGTCAGCTTCTTCGTGCCTTATCTTGTTCCAAGTGGATTAACCTTACCAAGTGGGGATCTATTTCTATAACAAGTTGTGACGGCTGACTGTGAGCTTTCTGTACCACACGAAGGAAGGTATTACTGTCACCGAATTTTAAGCCTGGATGACTCAGTGTGCTGGCTTTTCTTCCTAGCAACTGGGAGGAGAAAGCTCAGCACCCAGAATTTTGTTTGGAGTGCCTGGAACAACTCATACTTTTCCACACAGTTGTCTTCTACTTAGTCCTGAATCTCAGTTTATTATTTAGTGTGTTTCCTTATTTTGCCTATTAACCTGTTTGTCTTTTCCACCAGACAATAAAACGATCAAGTAAAAGAATCTCTACTTCTTTACATGTCACCTACATTATATCTTCAATACTTGGCCACCTTATGTTTGAAATTTTGTAAGAGCTCAACAAATAGTTGCTGAGTGAATAGATATTTGAAAACATTACCTGGTAGGAGGAGAAAGTTGATAGGTATTCTGAACGAGATGTCAGTAATCTGGAAATGGCTTTATATTTCCTGCTTATCAATAGACACAAACTATATCTTCAGACCAGCTAGGTAAAGCCCTCATCTCACTAGTCATTATTACAATATGAAAATGGCTGAGTAAAAAAATAAGAGTTTTGGACTTCATAACTTCAAATACTGTCACATCTACTAGAACTTTCTTAATCCACAGCTCTGACAGGGATCTTAATCTAGAATATCAAATCAGAAGGACTTGGAGATTTTCTATTACAGTTTGCTTTACCTGTGAGAAAGCTGAGAGCTATGTAGAGGAAATGACTGGGCCATACTGTAATTACGGCAAAGCCAAGACTAGAATTCAGACCTCACTCCTTTAGTAACTATGACATCAGGTGCCCACCTTTTCACTTAGAAATGAATAACAAGCTCTGAAGTAATAAATACTACCCCAAATTCCCATATTGCAAGAAAAATGACATACAAAATAAGTATCAAGCATAGTGAGGGTTGCTAAAAGATTCCCAGAACTTTCATGAATAGTAGATACATACATGTTCCATCTGTGCTTCCCATGATGAATTAGAGAAGTGTGAACTATCAGGATAGGAAGGGATCTTCAAGCTTTTGGAACCACACCCCAACTTGTCTTGACTATTATATGTTCAGTGCCTGGGAACTCAAGAGATACAGTTTTCCGTGTTCAGTACATTTTTAGACTAGCTACTAGCAATTTTGTTCTTTTCAAAAGTAAACCTACATCTCTGCAACTTTCCCTTGTTGGTTCCATTGTGCACTTTGAGGAGAGCACGATTAGGTGCAAGATGTCTTGTGCATGCTGGGAAAACCATGATGAGAACAAATTTCATTATCTTAATACATCAACTCTTTCATGATAAATATCTGTGTATTACTTGGCTATAGAAACTATATAGCCCAATGGGTGAGACATGAATAATATATTTAACTGCTAGAAAATAACCCCAAAACCAAAATGATGGAAAAGCATGCAAAATAACAATCTCCAAATTGAGTAAATAGAAGACTATATATATATATATATATATGACTATATATATATAATTAGAATATATATATATATGCGGTTTATATTTATAATAAAGACTATTAATTCCCAAATAGGGGCAGGGAATCTGGGTAGTAGAAAGAGTGGGTGAGATGAAGTGTTTCTATAAAGGCTGCTCAACTAAAGCCATTGACCAGTCCTTTGGTGATAGCAGTAGGTTCATTTTCATGTCCCCAAAACTAAAGAATTACTAAAGTTAAAAACTAGAAAAAAATTCTGGGAGTTTAGGCATCTTCAAGAATCACTGAAAGCCTGTGTGTGTTTGATATAAATACCACATGGCATCAATTATTGTGAGGAAAAACATTTGGATAGACTGTAAAAAGTGAAGGAAACAAACTATGGTTGACCAAATTTATGTATGAGGCACTGACAGTTGAATATTTAGCCAACATCTCCAGTTTCTTGTGGTTTCACAGATAGGACCATAAGTCCCAAAGTTCATTTTTAGTTAGTTAGTCTTATTAAGAAACAAAAGATTCTGTAAACTAAAATTAGAATAAAAAAGTAAAAAGTTCATTCAAACTTTGCTACATATGTAAACTGAAGGTTAGACAACAGCCAATAGAAGTAATTATGTAAAGCAAAGTAAGGCATTAGAGAACTCTTAAGTAATTGGGAGGTGGAAACAACTATCAGAAAGGTAAATGTGATTGTCCCTAATTTATGGACTTCTTTAAGTGTGCACACATCTTTACAAAGATTTCTTGATTCAACTGCTTGCCTCCAAGTCAATATGTATAGTAGCACAATAAACATTGTTGAATAGTAAGTTTCTGATTCAAACAATAAGTTCCTTTACATTTAAAACAGAGAAATAAGATTGCTTTCAAGAGGATAAAGATGCACTGCATCAGTGCTGCCACAAAAAAGATTGGTGTTTCCAGACAGCCTAAACACTTTCTCTCATGGTGTATCTTTTCAAAAAAAAAAAAAAAAAAAAAAAGAATTCTAGGATTTCTTTGACAATTTGGGGATCCTTTATGGTTCTATATGAATTTTAGCATTGCTTGCTCTATTTGTTTAAGAATGCCATTAAAACTTTGATAAGAATTTCATTGTTCTTTGGCTATTTTAACAATGTTAATTTAACATTGTTCTTTGGCCATTTTAACAATGTTAATTCTTCCTATCCATATTTTCCCATTTCTTTAGATTTTCTGTTTCTTTTTCAATGTCATATTTTGCTTTGCATAGATCCTTCTCTTCCTTTGTTAACTCCTGGTTCTTTTACCATTTATAATGTAATTATAAATGCGTTTGTCTTCTGGATTTCTTCCTCTTCTAGCTCATTCTTTTCATGTTTGAAGGCAACTGATTTTTGTACATTGATTTTGTAACATGTTAATTTGCTGAACTAATTGTTTCAATTAGTTTTTCAGTTGAGTCTTTAGAATCCTCTCTATATATTATCATGTTGCCTGCAAATAATGGCAACTTTTCTTCTTCTTTTTCACTTTGAATAACTTTTATGTCCTTTTGCCAAATTTTTCTAATTAGGACCTTTATTACTATATTAAATAGTGGTAGGGACAGTGGACATTTTTATCTTATACCAGGTGTTAATGGAAAAGTTTTTAGTTTTTTTGCTATTGAGAATGATGTTAGCTGTGGTTTTGTCATCTATGACCTTTGTTATGTTGAGATATATTCTCCCTAGATTTTTGAGGGTTTTCATCACAAATGAATATTGGATTTTTGTCACTATCTTTTGATATGATTATATGATTTTATTTCCTTTTATCAGTGTGATGAATTGTATTGATTGGTAGCTGGATGTTGAACCGGCTTTGTATCCCTTGTGTTGTATCCCATTTTGTTGTATTGCTAAATTGAGTTTGCTAAGATTTTTTTTGAGATATTTTTGCATTTTTGTTCATAGAGAAATTGATCTATAGTTTTCTTGAGTGTGTGTGTGTGTGTGTGTGTGTGTGTGTGTGGTCTTCATCTGGTATTGCTCTTATGGTAATATTGACCTCATAAAATGTGTTTGAAAATGTTTTTTCTTTCTCAATTTTTTTGGAAGAGTTTGAGAAAGATAGGTATTAGATCATCTTTGAAGATTTGGTAGAATTCACTTGTTAAACTATTTGGTTCTAGATTTTTATGCTTTGGAAGAGTTTTCATTTCAATTTCCTTACTTGTGATTTGTCTGTTCAGGTTTTCTGTTTCTTTCTCAGATGGTTATTTATTTCTAAATAGTTATTGGTTCCTTCTATGTCACTTAAATTATTAGCATACAAATATTCATAGTAATTTCTTATATTCCTATGAATTTCAGAGAAATTACATATAAGCCTGCTTAGGGTTCCTTTCTAGGTTACTTCCTTCTTACTCTTAAAAAGCTTCCAAATTCTCTAGTCTTGAGTCCTTGAAGATTTCATTACTCTTTTTCATGGTATAGGTTTCTTTCTGTTTAGGTAACCTTGAGTTATTTTAACTTCATAGCCTTGTATATTTAGTTCCTTCTCCAGATATGAAAGTTTTCCACTATTATTTCTTCAGGTAGCTTACAGTCTCTCTCTCTCTCTCTCTCTCTCTCTCTCTCTCTCTCTCTCTCTTTCTCTCTCTCTCTCCGTCCCACCCCATTTTTTGAGATACCTATTACTCTTATACTGCCTTTGTTCACTCAGTAAGGTAATTCTAAGTATTTTTTTATGTTTCTTTCTTCTTCCACCTAGAGTCTTTGTAAATTATCATCTTCAAAGTCACTGATTCTTGCATTTGGACTATTCTGCTGCCACAACTTTCTTCAGAATCTTTTATTTCCCCTACTAACTATTTTGCAACCTACATCTTTATTATTTTACTTAAAACTCCAGTTTCGACTTGGTGTCCATTAATTTTATTTCTCAGAACATTAATTTGTTGTTTTAACTCTTGTAATTCTTGAACCAGCTTTTCTATATGTTCTTTCACTTCTTTGCTTTCTTTTATCATGGCAATTTTGAATCCCAAGAAGAGACTTGGCTATGTCTTTGAGTTTGAGTGACAGAGATTTGTTCGCTTTGTGTGGTATGGTAGATACCTTTGAGTTGCAGTTTGTGTTTTCTACTCTCCCCATTATTTGCTTTGTAAATATTAAGGATAAAGAGCTTCCACTTTTCCAGTAGATGGAGCTGTGTGTCATGGAAAACCAATCTGCAGATGTGTTTTCAGTGAGTGGAGGAAGAGGATCCTGAAGGAATCTTGATCTGGTGAAGATGGTGTATTTTGTCGTACACCAGGCCTGTATTACTGCTGTTAACTTTCGCTGGGTTTCCGACCCATACTTTTGCTGTCAACTGGGTGAACTTTTGGTGCAGCCCATGTGCATTCCAAGAAGGTGTTTCTCCATCTGTTATGTTCCCATCTCTACCCACCTCCAGGGGAAATGGGTGGGGGGGGGTTGGTGTCACATCTCTGAGCTTTGTCTTACTCACTGCGGACCCTGTCTACCTGCCTCACCCTGGCAATCTTGCCCATATCTCTCCTAGTTAGCAAATCGGTTTTGCCTTTCCCAGGTGTGATTATGAACCACAGTTTCTATCCCAGTGCTGGCCTCATCCACCACTCACCCTTTTGTTGCCCAGAGTTGAACATCCTCTGTGTCTCTTTTGTTGCACTGTTAGTCCCCAGTTGATAATGAGGTACTCTGCTTTCACCTCTCGTTGAAGAGTCCTAGGAATCTACTGCCTATCTAGATTTCTTTTTCTTTATTCTCCCCATAGCAAAAGAGTGAATGTCCTCTGATACCATCTTCTCCAACCACCTAGAATTAAGAGAACATAAGGGAAGCAAGGAGTTATGTTTGAGATGGATTTTATTCTTAGTCAAGCAAGCTTCTTTTCAAAGAGGACAAGAGCTAAGCAGAATGGGCTAATGAAGGTTTAGGGAGTGGAGGGTGGATAGGAGCACTAGAAAGGCAGAAAGACATAGAAAGAAAGATAGGGTGTGTCAGGACCCTATTTCTTTATTTTTAAGTCGTATCTTATAATTGGAACATTTTTCTTAGATTCCTAATTAAGACCGTGAGGTTAAAATCTGACTGTATGTTATTAAAATTTTATATTTGAAAGTATTTAATGCATTGCTTATTCTTATTAATATAAAATGGATGATTAGAAGTATATAAAAATCTTGAGATCTGGTACTCAATTGTTCAGATTTTTCACTTTTTTTGTCAAAAGTCATTGAAACATCCTAAGCAGTCAGCTCGGTCTCAGGAAAACAGAAATGTTTTATCAAGATGTATAGGACTTTAAAAAAGAATGGAATAGGACCGCTTATATTCTCTGGGTTTTGTGATGGTCATATTCTTGACAATCTTCAAAAGCAGGATTTTAGTTTATCTTTGGACTTGTTTTTTTTGATACTGTAACTATAAAATTTTCAGTCTGAGAAAAATGAAATCCTATAAAATTCAAAAGATACTTGCACTGTGAAGAAAATTCATAAGATAAATAGGCTGTTCAAGTTTCTGCTGTTTTACAACATAAGGTAATTCAAGTTTAGAGCAAGGAAAGTTATCTGGGATCAAGAGAGGCTTTACGTAAAAGGGTCATTTTCCAAGAAGAAATAACAATCTCTGATATGTGTACAATCAGAAACAGAACATCAACCTGCATCAGGAAAAAAAATTGATAGAACTTCAAAGAGAAGTAGGCAAACCCATTATTGTAGTTGGAGACATCAATTTCTTTTATCAAAAATGGGCAGATCGAAGAGGCAGAAAATCAGTAAGGGCACAGTGGACATCAACAACATCATCAATCAGCTAATTAGAATGGATATATATCTACACATACATGTATAACAATAACTCACATAGAACAGTTATTAAGATAAATCATACTCTGGGACAGGGAACTTGTTTTAACACAGTTAAAAGAATGAATAGAGTTATACAGTGTCTCCTAATCCAAAAGGAATTTAAACAGAAAATAACAAAGAGAGCTAAAAATCCTAAAATACTTGAGGATTAAATCTCACATTTCTAAGTAACACAAGACAAATACTTTAAAAAATAAACATTACAAATATTATTCTGTGATCTAACTTCATAATATAGATTAGGCATTACCATGGAAAACATATTATTGGTTTTACCACCCTGTTCTATATATTCTGGAGTCACACAAAGATACATACATGCATACACACATATATGTGTAGATATATATATATATATATCTAGTGATCCTAACTTTCATGTAATGATTAATAATATTTACATTTTCAGTGACAGCCTGCTTGAGTTTACATTCTGGCACTGCTATTTACTAGCTTGGTGACAATACTCTTCAGATGGGGGTAACTCTACTGTGATTCATATGCTACAAAAGTAAGCAAAAGAAAGCGAAATAAATCAAAATTTAAAAATCCACTTTGGTCATGCTCTTTCTAATATTAGGATTCATTAGGGTTTTAAAATGAGAAATGAAGATATTCCTATTTTAATGATAACTACACTTTAGTCACTCTTTTGGTACCAGTCAGTTTTGTAGCCTGTATTCAATGCTTCAGTAAGTCCAGGATTTGAGCATTTCCTTTTCTTTCCCTTGAGTTAATAATGATGGTGTCCTGCTATGACAGCTGTTGAATGAAAAGATACTGGGACTTGTGAATTTATTGTGGCTGAAAAGAAAATATTCTTCCTACTATATACCACACATTATTAATCAAGGAATCAACACATTTGAAATGCATTTGAAATAAATAAAATGATCTGTATCTTTGTACCTGAATGCATAATAGATTTAGGTGTTGAATGCATATTGCTAGACAAGTTTCGTGCAATGAAGAGGTGAGCTTATTGCTTTTAAAAATTTTGTAATAACTCACATTTATAACTACCAATTTTGGAACCCCATAACAAAAATGCTCATTCCTAATAATAAATTATAATTATAAATGATTAATATATAAATTATATAAGAGAGCATAGGGAATAACATATAATAAACATAAAATAAATATCCCTATAAGTATTATAATTCAGTAGTCCATATAGTCATCATAGATAAAGAAATAAAGAAATGGAAAAATGACTTCTTACTGGTCACATATACTAATCTTTCACTTTCCCAAACTTCTTTACTTTCAATTCTCATGTTTTTCTGGATAACTTTATTATATATATTTAAATTCCAAAGCAACCTATATATTACTTCAACTGCTTCTAAGCTTTATATGAATAGCATCATTCAGTCTTAAAATTCATTTTCAAGTTATTTTTTTGTGATTTCACTCATAAGTGCTTTATATATAAAAATATATATTTTCCTAGTTCTTCACATTTTACAAGTTGTCATTACATTTTCTTTTCTTATACTGTATCTTTAAGTTGTTAGTATTTATATTAACATTCTTGTGCCCTATTGTTTGTAGCTATCATGGTTATTTTATGCAATGAATTGAGACAGATATTGAATTTCTTATCATTTACATTCTGATTCCTCAATTTTTTAATTCATCTGCCTTTTTTTTATTGCCTGGACTAGCACTTCAATTAGAACGTCGAATAGAAGCACTGGAAGAAGACAATTTTTCTTTGCCCTGGGTTTTAAATGCTTTCAGGGCTTTGTAGGATGTTTGTTCATTAGTGAAATGCAGAGGGATTTTTCTTTCATTAATTATTGACTTGTCAATGTTTTATATTCTTTTCTTGCATCAAGTTTTATCACTTGTTTTTAAGAAAAAATTTTCTTTTACTTAAGAACTCAAATGTATAGGCCTATATATGATAAACTTGTATGACATCTCAATAGTTCCTCCTTAAATTTTTTACTTTTTTCTAATATTTATATTGTTTTTCTCGACATTTTGCCACAGTTTACATTTTGGAAAGTTAGATTCTATGTAGCTATTTATTTGTACTCTTTTAAATTTATTAATATATAAATTTACCTTTATTCCTTTAATTGAATTTATATTTAACTTATTTCAATCTTGGTTTTATTTATTTATTTATTTATTTTTATTTTTTATTAGAATTTTCATTTCATTTTCCACTTCATATTCTGAAATTTCTACATTTGTACATTTTATAATGGCATTAATAACTATAACAATGCATGTACATAATATATAAGTAAGTAAATACAAACATTGAGGATGTTTGCTCAAAATTATTTTCTTTTTTCTTTTTTAATTAATATATATATATACACACACACATACATATATATATTTCACATCATTATAATCCCTGGGAGTCACCCATCACCTCCCCTCCCTGGTCGCTTCAGCTGGTTCCCCCTCCCCCCCCAGTAGTGTACTTTCATTTGGTTGTCCATATATTAGTGAAACCATTTGGTTTCTGTTTTTTTCTTTCTGACTTGTTTCTGCTAATATGATTCCTTCTAGGTACATCTATATTATGATAAATTCATCAAATTTGTCATTTTTAATTGATGAGTAATATTCCATTGTGTATATATACCACCTCTTTTTCATCCAATTGTCTGTTTTGGGGCATTTGGATTGTTTCCATGTTCTTGCAATTATAAATAGTGCTGCAATTAACATCTGAGTGTAGGTATTCTTTTGTACCCACATTGAGGTCTGCTTTGGGTAGATTCCCAGAAGAGTGATTGCGGGCCAAATGAAAACAATTTTCATTAGTTTGAGGGTCCTCCGCACTGCTTTCCGTAGTGACTGGACCAGTTTACTTTGCCACCAGCAGTGTAAGAGTGTTCCTTTCTCTACACATCCACGCCAGCACATGCAGTTGCCCGTTTTGTTGATGTGGTGTGAGGTGGTATCTCATTGTGGTTTTGATTTGCATTTCCCTGATTGCTAGTGACATTGAGAAATTTTTCATGTGCCTGTTGGACATTTGTATTTCCTCTTTGGAGAAGTGTCTTTTTAGTTCTCCCCATTTTTTGATTGGGCTTCTTGTTTTGTTTTTGTTTAGTTGTGTGAGTTCCTTGTGAATCTTCATTATTAGTCCCTTATCACTCTTGTGGAGGACAAAATTTTTTGCCCATTCAGTTGGGCATCTTTTAGTTTTTTCTGTTGTCTCTTTTGCTGTACAGAAGCTTTTTAGTTTGATGTAGTCCCATCTATTTTTTGTTTTCCTTCATTTTTTCACCATCTATAGATGTGTCCAGAAAGGGATTTCAGAATTGTAATTCATGGAGGGTTTTGTCTAAATTTTCCTCTATGTATTTTACGATTTCAGGTATGACTTCTAAGTCTTTTATCCATTTTGAGTTGATTTTTGTACATGGTATAAGGAAGTTGTCTTGGTTCATCTTTTTGAATGTCTCGGTCCAGTTTCCCCAGCACCATTTATTGAAGAGGTTATCTTTGTTCAAATGTAGTTTTTTCACTCCTTTGCCAAAGATTAGCTGACCATAGATGTGTGGTTTTATTTCAGGGCACTCAATTCTGTTTTATTGGTCAGATTGTCTGTTGTTGTACCAGTACAATTAGGTCTCCATTCTCTCTTTTTCTGGCCAGGAGTTTTTTTGATATTTGAGGTCATTTGAATTTCAGTAATTTTTGAATTTCAGTAATTTTTGTTCTATCTCTTTAAAGCATGCCATTGGAATTTTTATAGGGATTGCATTGAATTTGTATATTGCTTTTGGAAGGATGGCCATTTTGATGATGTTAATTCTTCCAATCAATGAACAGGGAATGTCTTTTTATTTCCTTATGTCTTTTAGCATTGTTTTTAACTTTTCTTCGTATAATCTTGATTTTTTAAAAATAAGATTATTTAGACCCATTTGAAGTCATGTGTTTCCTTCCAATAACTGTGTTAAGCTGTATTTCCAAGTTTTGATGTATTCTATTTTCATTTTATATGTAGTTGCAATACCCATTATGAATTTCTTCTTCTTTAGCTCATGAGTTACTTTGTCATATATTTTTTAATTTTAAAAGTATCTACTGTATTCTTTATTACTGATTTATTCCATTAATCACACTGTGGTCAGTGAGACAACTATTGAAAAGTAATTTATAAACCTTTTAGTCTAATTTTAGACACTAACACATTCTTTCTTGATAATGCTCATCCAAACTTACCAGTGGTTTATGTCCCTTCCTGACCTTCTAAAGCCTAAAACTTAGTGTTGACTCTTGTCTCTCTCTCTCTGATGGTGCTTTGACAAAGCGATTAACTGTCTTCACATTACCAAGTCCAATGGACATGTTTATTTTCTTTGCTTGTCTCTGTAAACCAGAGTTGGCATTATCATCACCTTAAGCTTTCAAGCAAACATGAGCTTATCAGCTTCCCTGCTTCTTCTGTGAGTATTTTTTTCAAAATTCTTTCTGAAGTTCCTTCTACTACTACCCCTCAAACATTGTGATGCAGCATCCACTAGGAACCAACTACTTTTTTTACTTTTTTTTGCCTGCCTACAGATTCTTACCTTCTTATTCCTTTTTCATTGTTTTATCTTTTATTTGTGTGTTGATCTTCCATATGACATCTGATTATAATATCCCTGGTATTTATTAATGCTCACCATGTACCAGATTCTAAATTAAATATTTTATATATATTATTATCAAACCCTTTTTATAGAAGGGAAAATTGACAGTAAGATTCAATAACATGTCAAAGTCACACAGCTTGAAAGGGAAAAGATGGTGGTTATACCAAGTCATATTCACTTAAAGGTTGTCCTCCTACTTTTTGCATTTGGTGCCTTCACACCTACATCATCTCTTCTCTGCAGATTATAGGACTCACGAAGCTCTGCATCAGCACTGAGTGATACTTGAAATGGGCCTGAATTTCCTCTCTTGCTTATTTTCTCTTGAAAAACTGTAGTTTTCTTCTGAGAGAATCTTGCAATTCAGTGAAACAATATATTCTTGTATCTTTGCTTTTATAGCTCTTTATCATTAAGTAGAATGGACACATATATACATACATTTTCTTAAACAAAAATACATATTCATAAACATATAAAAAGTGCTATTTTACAAACATAATGGAGGCATAATGGTTCTTAAAAGACAGGGATAGAAATAGTAAGAAGCATTTTAGAATTAAGCTAAATTTATAAACATGCCCTTCGTATCTCATACTAGAATGCACATGTGTGCATGACATGGAAGAAGACCAGAAATTATAAAAGTCAGGGACAAGGAGAGAGGAGTCGAGATAGAAACTTCTCAAACTTTTCAGGTCCCATTTCTTCTCCTACTGCTGGGGCTTTTGCTTGTCCTTTGTGTCCTGTTTGAGGTTGGCAGTAGCATTCCTATTTCTCAATATGGGATCTCAGCTCATGAAATCTTTCTGGTATCCTTCCAGCTCCCAAATTATACTGACTCTGACGTCACCAGTACTCAACTGTGTTGAGAGCTCTCTCCTTGATGCTTCTCTCATGTAGCAAAAAGATCTTGCTAAGATGTTTGGACAAGCTTTAAGCACTTTTTTACCCCCTGTACCTCTTCTCATAATCTCCAGAGCATGCCCAAGCCTGACTGCAAAGAGACATAGGGACAGAATAGCTAACTATATCACATTTGTGTTTTGTCCTTCTGATGGGTCTTGAACCTTTAACTCTCTATACCTTATCCAGCAGTGCCCCAGTGTATGCCTATGGATGGCATTACTCCAGAAGGTGACCATCCCCATGTACTGCAACAAAAGCAGTGCCATCTAGAGTCATGCAATATACTGGGACCTTCAGGGCCTGCTCTGCCCAAGAAGTTGGAGGTTAATCTGGGGAAAAAAAGAAGTAGGAAATAATGGCATGAACACCATAGTGATATAGTAAGTTTGGTAGAATGAATTTTGTCTAGAAAAAAAGAGCTATTTTAAGTGGACATGGAAGACTATCTAGTCTACTAGATATAACTGGATGAAATTATAATAATTGTAAATAAAATACTTTTATTTAGAACTCCTCTATCTAACTCCTCTAACTCTTTGAAATATTCCTTATATTTAAAATTCAACTTAATATATTTCAAATTCTCAAGTACAAGAATATCAATATTTTGAATGAGGAAAAAAGAGTTATCAGTGCACAATCCGTAGATGATAGTAAGTTTTATATTTCCTTAAATATTATGCATAAAGATAGTTACTATGCATAGAGATAGTTACTAGTTTATAACCAAACTCTAGATCTCTCGATAACCAGTAGTACTTGTTATAAATTCATAAGTTCATAAGCTCAAATTCATAAGCTCAAATTTCATTTATTTAAAAAACATTGAATATTAAGGATAAGAGACTGAGTGACTCCTGTGGTATGGAACCAACTGAGATACAACTTAACACTTGAGACT
The DNA here is from genome assembly GCA_004024945.1 of Uropsilus gracilis. NCBI lineage: Eukaryota > Metazoa > Chordata > Mammalia > Eulipotyphla > Talpidae > Uropsilus > Uropsilus gracilis. Next base: position 57,147 of record PVHY01002553.1, read on the forward strand.
TTGAGAATGTACAATAAATACTTTTAATACATATATTAAGAGTTTTTCTTAATGTAAAAATATTCTGTTGATAGAGTGGAATATAGAGTTCAAAATAAGACAATATACATGACTGAAAAATAACAGGGCAGTATTTTACCTTTTACTTCCAGTTTCTTTTCAAAGAAAAGTCTCTTCCATCAGACACAAAAGCTCAATGCCACTGTCTTTGGAAATTTTATTTTTATTGGACCTACTCACTGTTCCAGAGATGTCTTCAATTACTTCCACGCACTCCAGTCACTACCTCAGATTAATAAGTTTTCAACATCACTTATTCTCAAAGTAGTTAATCCCAGGAAATTGTAAAGAACCAAATTGTTAAATATTGAAACTGTTATAAAATACCCTACAAACTACTTTTTTGTAAAGAGCATTTCTTTAAGATTTATATCATGAATATATTCTGAGACCAAAAAAATAAATTGTTCAATGTAATATAGACATTGTTAAAATAGGGTTTTGAAAGAGAATTTTCTAGTTATCAATTAATGTTGTGGAATTATTGAGACTGAGATAAACAAAAATAAGGTAGATTATTGAAGAATTAAGGTTCTTGCATCTTTGTTCAATAAAATTGATTTACAGATATTAGGAAAAACTTCCCTGTGATTAGAAACTAACATTATAAATCTGATTGATGTGACCCACTAGAGCAGTTTATAATCTTAATTTTTCATCAATCAGATCGCATTGTCTTACCTGTCTTATTAAAAAAAAATGATTCAAATCACTTGAGTCCTAAAGTGGTTGATATGTGAAGAGGAATTGAACAAATTCTCTTGAGGTCTGGTTAATTAGTAAATTCTATCTCAGATACTGAAATGACACAGTATGGCACTCATTGGAATTTTGAGTTTGGGAATTCTGATGGAAGTAACCAATGTCAAGTGATGCCAGGGTTCACTATGTGGAGCTATAGGACAGAATGCAATCAGTGTTGTGAAATCAGTGCATTCAGACTGTAAGGAAATAACACACCAATGACTATCAAGGCAATCAGGGGACCCTGCCTAGCTGGGACTGAAGAATGATTGATGGCAATTTAGTTGCTAGCCTCTATTTTTCAATTTCAAAAAACTGAAAAATAATCTGTCCCCATTTGGGAAAGGGAGACTCTATAAAGAGATGCTGTGGACACAGAAAAATATGTCACTAGGTAATCCCTAAAGAAGAACTTTCTGCCAAGTAGACAGCTTGTAGCTGTCATCATCCCCAGGTTGGGCCCATCTTACTTCAGCACACTCCTTTTCCCAGACAGAACACAGCCAGAAGTGAGCAAAACAGGAATGATGAGGTAACAACCTCATCATTCAGACCAAAGTGGGCTAAGTCTGATTGGCCATCTACCACCTGAGCTCTATATGAGAACTTTGCCCTTTGTGCTATCCTGCTTCTTCCCTTTCCCTTTCAAAACCATTTTCTAAATTGCATCTCTGTCTGATAGTAAGACCTTTAATAAAGGATAAAATAAATTTTTAGCTACATATTGTCATGTGTTGGCTTAGAGAAATTATGAAAAATGTACAACTATATGCAATTAATAGTGTATGTAATCAGAGATTTAGTATCATAATTTTGTAAAACCTCCCATGTTAATTGTTTAATATTCCATTAACCCCTCAGTTAAGGTACACAGGCAAAACACTGTTAACACATTGCTACCTTTTTTTGTTGCTCCTCCTTTCTTACTGTAAAAACTGTCAGTTTATAGTATTTTTAAGAGAATTCAAGTAAAAAGAACCACAGCAGCTGAAAAAATACTGCAGCATGGAAGCCCTGGAAGACTGTTCTAAGAATGTGAATGGGGTTAGAGAAAACATTTCCATCAAATCAAGCAAACCAGAACCCATATACTTGTGAATTACCTATTGATAATCATGTCTTTGGGTGAGTAGTTTAAATAATTATTTTTAAATTCATGCTAGCATTGTGTAGGACCCACCATTAGATATAACAAGAGTTATGACAAAGTTAAAGCAAAAGGTTTCTGTTCTCAGATACAGGATGAAATAAGGGGACATGTAATTGCATGTTGAAGTCTTACTGTATGTTGGGAAGAGAGTGAGAAAAAGAGAGGGAAAGATGAAGGAAGAGAAAGAGACTGGAGGCTTATTTGAAGGAAGAGGAAAGTCAATGCATCTGGGTCAGAGGCTGTAAAACAATGTGTCCAATTCTGCAGTTAGGATTGAAAAGATATGCAGTCAAAGTTGAGACATGAATGATAGAAAGAAAGCACACCTTGTGCTTGACTCCATTTCTCTTCTCAGGGTCTCACCCATAAAAATAAATAGTAGGACAATGGTTAATAGTAGGACAAGATTAAGACTTTACAAACTGCAACTCTTGAAAGATATTAACCCGTTAAATAATTCTAGCTTAATTTGATGGAGGGCAGTCTTCGGGAAAAGGATGTACAATTTATTATTATACTTGAACTTCTTGCAAATGTGCATAGGTTAGAAAGACTTGTTTTCTTTTTCTTTTTCAGCTCAGGCCTGTGCTTGCCTTTTCAAATAAAACATATGTATGAATACACTGCCACAGCACAAGTGTGCCAAGTCCAATTAAATGTTAGCTGAGGCTGAGATGCCGTTACTCCATACGTGTGTGCACCACCAAGCAGTAGTTGTGCAATCATGAGTGGATGGGTGGCATGCCAAATTGTGATAATATCTTTTATAGGTTTTATCTGAATGTTGTGTAAGCTTCTTGTCTGAAGGGGAATGTGAGCAGATGGCAGATGTTGGGAATTTACTTTGAAATAAAAACTACCAACTGCCTCTTGTCGGAGCATCTAAATTAGAGTAAATTGAAGAGTATGCTTAAAATGTGAAGTGAAGTAGCAGATAAAGGTTACTGGTTGCAACTAAATATCTTTGGGAAATTGTTTAACTTTATCAAAATACAAAAATAAAGAGATGTTGCAGTATCAAACTCATTATTCTTGCAAATGGCAATCCAATTTGCAATTTCTTACATTTGCTGAAACTGGTTCATTTTTTTCATTTAGTCATGCAGAAATTTTTTAAAGCATATATTTGAATATATTCAATATTTTATACTAGAAAAATAATAGTGATGTTTTAAATAAGTGGATCTCTATACATGATCTCACTTGAAGAAATGACTAATTTTAAAGTTTGAAAACATCTATGAAATTGCTTTTAAATAGTTAATTTAAGGATCCCTTCTGATTTCAATGAAAAGACTATTATGTGTTTGCAAGAAGTGATTAGACGGAAAGAATCTCCATTGTTATGATGATGTGTAAAATAAAAATGGTAGAGCAAGAAAATCTTTCTTTTTGCTACTAAAATTTTAGTAGCTAAAATAGGAAACAAAATAGCTCATTTATCATGACTTATGAAAATATCAGTGGCAACCAACTATTATGCCTAGAACAATAATTGACATATAGTAGCTACTCACTTAATGTTTGCTGACTGAATGAACATTCAAGAATGTTAATTCTTAGTAGGAATGGAAAGGGAAATCTAAATATGCAGCAGTCAGTTATTTAGAGATCATTTCTTAAACTAAACATGAGCAAAATATGAATGGTGCAAAGAGACTTTGAAATACTTGAAAGTTAAATGATTGTAGCAGTGAATTCAATAAAATCTTGAAGTTCTTAGGGTATTATAAATAAAACTTCATATTTAAACATAAATTTTGAATAAACTATAATAATGATTTGTGACATATCTAATATTTGTCCCCCAAACAAAACATATCATAAAAATAAAGAAAAAATTCAAACACTTCTTATTTCAGAATTGATTTGGAGAAAAGATGTAATAAAAGCTACAGATGAAAGGGTAAGTAAATTCAATTATTAGCATTTTAGTACAAGTAGGTCACAATTTTCAAGAACCCTAATGGAAAAAAATTTATACCAGATTTTTTTTTTACCTTTAAGGAAAGATAAAATATCTTTAAGGAATATTTTTAAGTAAGTGAGGTTTTAGATAAAAATATCAGTTTATAATAAGTGGGTTTTCTCTAGATAAATCATCAATCTAAAAAGAACCAATGAAAGATGACTAGTTGAATTAGTAGAATATGGGAAATATGTTTGTCATATCATGAATAAAGCTTACAGCTCTATGAGGTTAACACTAAATTCATCTGAATTTTCTGCACTAACTATTGCACAAATGTGCTAGGTGGTGATAAACACAAATCCATCTGTTTCTAAGTCTTGCTTTTAACAAGTAAAGACACTCCAATTTTATACATGAAATTACTACATCTAAAGTGATTTCTGAGTGAAAACAAAGTACCATTTTTTCTTATAGAACTTTCTACTTCTGATCCTAATTTGGATTTCATTTAAAAGATTTATTGTAAAAATGTGATTATCTCCTTAATATATTATTTTTCTGGGTGTAGATATATGATGCCTGAGAACAGAGAAGAGAACTTAAATTTAAGTCTGTAAGTAGACATTACTGAAAAGCTAATTGGAACAATAAATTAGGTCAGAAAAGTGGCAGTTTACAAAACCAATATGCAAAAATCAGTAGCCTTTCTATGTGCACACAATGATTTAGAAGAGGAAGAAATCAAGAAAACTACAACAAACTATACTACAAAGTTATAATAATCAACACAACTTGACACGTGAGCAAAAGTAGAACAGACAAATGAAATAGTTTTGACAGTCAGTAGTAAACCCACATCTATATGGACAGCAACCTACAGCAAAGAAGTCAAGGATATACACTGAATAAAGAAAAGTCTTTTCATAAGTGTGGCTTTGTGTGTGTGTGTGTGTGTGTGTGTGTGTGTGTGCATATGTGCAGGGGGCTAGGGACTGAAAAACCATAAGCAAAAGAATGATACTAGAACACGTCTCATACCACATATGAAAATTAAATCAAAATGAATACAAGACTTGGATGTAAGTTCTGAAACCACTGACTCCCCACTGTCATGAGTCTCTTGCTCTTCTTCATTGTGTATGGTCTTGATGAGTAGTGGTGTCAGTCTTCTACCTTGGATATCCTAGCTGCCAGAACTCTCCTTCCTGTTGGTAAGCAAGGAAGCAGAAGCAGTTAAATGTCCTTGCCATTGAATTCTTTATAGCTCTCAGACTTTTCTGTTTACTAGTCAAAGCTTCTCACCACCCTTACCTTTTGGTACCTCCACAGTATATCAATAAATTCTCTGAGGTAATCATAATCATTAATCATGATGCTTGCAACCAATGTCACCAAAAGTTACTATATTTATTTGTAGAAAAGACAATGATGATATTCTCAAATTAATATTCCAATGAACAACCTTTAGTGATATTTTAACCAGTGTTTATGTTTTGTGAATGAAGAAGTAAAGGTTCAGAGTGTTGTAGGTTGAATGATATTCCCCCAAAATTCACATATTGAAGTCTTAATACCCCTGTACCTCAGAATATAACTATATTTGCAAAAAGGGCCTTACTTAAGGGTTAACTAAGTTCAAATGAGATTATCAAGCCAGGCAATAGTAAGAGATTTGATAGAGTACACATTAACACCAATCACATGTATTGAGAAGGCATCCACTATAAAAGAAATGTTTGTGCCTGCCTTCTTCCTCTACCACTGCCACACACGAATGTTGAAATTTAATCTCCAATGTGATAGTATCTGAGGTGAGGTCTTTGGGAGATGATGAAGGTGTAAGAGTAGAGTACTCATGAATGATTTGTGACCTTACAAAAGAAACTCCAGAGGTATCTCTCATTCCCTTTCTCTATATGAAGATAACTAGAAACAGAAACAGAGAAGTAGGCCCTCACCAGAATCTGTCATGACTTCTAGCTATGCCATGATTTTGGACTTTATCCTTCAGAATTATGAGAAAATTACTATCTATTGCTCAATACACCGAGCCTGTGGTATTTTGTTATGGCAGTCCTAGGAAACTTATAAAAAGGAATAATACTGGTAGTCCAATTGTATGTGAGCCACAACAATAATTGGATCCAAACCCAAATCTGAAAGATCCCAGCCCTGTGCTTATGCTGATTCATACATGCAGCAATAACTTGGATCATACATATTATGAGAATAATGCTATTTCTAACAAAATTTAAGTTAATAGTGATTAACTATTAACTATCATGACACACTTAAAATTTCTGGTTATGATTAAAATGGCTCTAATTCTGAGACCTAAAAGCAGGAATATGACAAATCACTTCACTCACAAACACAAGAACAGCTCTATTTCCAGATTCTCAGTTCACATGATTTTAATAAATCAATTAAATTTAGATATTCATTTTAAGACCCACATTCCAGAGTATGAGTCAATGGATATTAAGAAAAGATCATATTGTTCTGTGATTTCAGAAATAAGTTACATTCTATTACTTTGTTAAACACATTTACAGTTTTGCCAAAATCCATAATCAATCATTTCCTTAACTCATTTTGTAACTTACACGTTGTAAAGTTATCAAAGGAGTAGTGCTAAATACAAAAACATAAAATAAAGAGGGGATGTAGCTATTCTTGATTCAGTGGAAAATAAGGGTGAGTAAAAATTTCTCTGGGGGAATGAGTTGATTCAATTAACTGTCTTAGCTAAATTAATCCCATTAGAGAAACAAACACTAGCCAGTGCTCTGGAAAAAGTAACTTACTAGATGGCTCACTGGTTTCCCAGCAATTAATATAAGTATGTAAACAGATGTCCCCTTGAGTGTCTTATCTATTGTAGTTGAAAGGAAGCTTAATAAAAATATTTTCTGTTCTTCCCTTCAAAGAAGTTTAATATCTAGGGTATTACTGTCAGTTGAATTAGCCTTAGGAGTTTATAAATAGAATTTTTGCTTACAGCTGTTCTCATAAATGAGAGAATAACTTATTTTTACTAAGTACCCTTTCAAAACTACCATTATATAGTTCATCAGTAAGAATACTTGTAACAAGTAAAACAAGCCTTCTCATCAATAGATTAAGTGGAAAAGGGAAGTATGTTTATGCCAGGATTTAAAAATTTCTTCAGGAACTTTGAATTAATGAGAACTTGAACACAGTGCCCTAACAAATTAAATGGAAGATGTGTCCCAATCTAATTAAGTAATCTCCTTAGATATTAAAATTCAATGTCATTTAAGAATAGCATAAAAAATATAAACTCTTTAAAGATGAAACAGATAGAGATCTGTAACTAAAAACTGCAAAGCATTGCTTAGTAAAATTAAGAACACCTACATATATTGAGTTATTAATTTATAGGTTGGAAAGCTCAATATTATTAAGATATTTTTTCCCAAATAAATGAATAGCTTCAATATTATTTGCAATCAAAGCACCTGTAAGTATTTTTGCAGATAATGGCAAGAGGATTTTGCCTTTCAATGAGAAATACAAGAAGCTAGCTAGAATAACTAAAAAAAAAGTTGGAGAGCAAACGATCTATCTCTGAGATGAATTATAATATATACATACATTATATACATATATCACTATTAATATATTAGTGTGGCAAATTGGCATCAAGGTAGATAAATAAATTAAAATAAAATAGAGTAGTCTAGAATATACCCACAGATATTTATACACAGATTAATAACAAATGTACAAGGCAACTAAATGCAGAAGAGTATTATTTTCAATAAATAATGGTAGAGGAATTAGGTACTGTCATGCAAAAAAAGTTGATTTATATATTGTATCATATACAAAATTAACTTAAAATGGAAAACAACCTAAATGCAAAATGTATTTTTATAAAATGTCTAGGAGAAAAGTTTGTACCTTAACTAAGGCAATTATTATATTTGCTCATATTACCAAATCCAGATTTCCATAAAGAAAAAAATTGAATACATATATCTACTTCATCTAAATGTAAAACTGAGGTTACTTAAAATATAGTTTTAAAAACAAAAGACAAACCATATACTGAGAATATATTCAGAACTTTCAAAATGCATAAGAGAAAACAAAACCCAGGTTTTCAAAAGAGTTAGTTCAAGAGATATTTCACAAAATATATAGCTAGCAACCAAATACTTGAAATGATATGCAGCATCTTTGTCATTTGAAATTATAGAAATGCAAAGTAAAGCCACAATCAGATACTTCCATACAACTATACAAATGGCCAAAATTAAAAACTCATCATACTGAATGTTGTTCAGGATATGAGGAACTGCACTCTCTTCCATAGTGGTGGGTATGTAAAAGTGGTACAATCACATCAGAAAACAATTGGATAGTTTCTTAAAAGGTATTAAAATACACATTCCATATCACTCAGGCATCTCTTACTGTTATTTTCCTAAAACTAGTGGAAAATATAGTGGACGATTAGGAACTATTAGACACACACACACACACACACACTCCAATGTGACTCCACTGAGTTAATTCTTTCCATTCTCCATTGTCTATACTATGTATTTCTAAAATTTTGAGTGGATCATACTTGATGTTAAAAGTCTATAATGTTCTTATTAACTGCCCCAGTGCATAAATTCTCAAGCTTCCAGCAGTTCATGAAAAACACAAATTAAACCTTCCTAAAGTATTTTCCTCCATGTCAGTTTCCCAGATAAATTGGTATTGTCTGATAGTTTGTTTGGCTTTGATCACTAGAAATAGGCTCCAGAAACTATGCCACGGCTTCAAAAAATATGTAAAAAAGGAAAAGGGAGAAAGGTATGGAGCTAGGGGAGAAAAGTGAGATTGAAAATCCCAAAGACAAAACTTCCAAGTAAGGCTTGAAATAGAACGAGTGGAAAAGAGAGTCCATTGAGGGACAGTAATGCAACAACATTAAGCATAAGCACATTTAGGGAGTTCAGAAGCACCAGCTAAAAGCTGGGAAGAGTGGGAAGAAATTGGGAAGAGATAAGTCTGAAATGCCAGGGGAGATCAAAATTTGAAGATTCTTGAATGCCAGATGAGGACATGTTCACTTCATCCTAGAGTAATTTGTGCTGAAGCAAAGTTTTAAAGGAAGTTCAGTTAGTTTCCTCAGAATTGTGACAGCAGTGGAGAGAAGGTAGGAATCTGGTTGCAAATAGCAAGGCTGACTACAAAGGAGCAGGCCAGTATGAGTTACATGGGGCCCAACCCTTTGTCTTCAGAAGGGTTTCAGGGTCAGGATTTAATGCTTTTGTGGCTTGCTTGATAATCAAAGCAATATAACTTTGAACTGTAGATGTGGGATCACATGTATCATTTTCCTCCCATTTCAACTGCAGCCTGAACCATTGGTGTTGATTCCTTGGGCAATATCCTGGCACCATTTAGGCAAGGGCATGGGAAAGCAGGAGGATCAAGTGCAATGTCCAGGGGTATGTTGGGGAAGTTCAGGTCAGTGATTGTCACTGCTTCACCTTGTCAGCACCCTGACATATTCAAAAAGCAATCCTGTGGATGATAGCCTCTTACTCACTCGAATGAAGTACCAAGCACATCCCCAAGGCAAAAGTTGTAGTCTTGAAGGTCAAATGTCTACTGGAGATTCAGGAGGAGGCCCAATGAGAAGAGAATGTCAGCATCTCATCTTACCTGCTCCTGGCTAGACCAGGACTTATCACTTTTTCCAAGTGGCCTATATCTCATAACTGGTACAAAAAGAAGCACAGTTGCTGGGTTCCATGTAGGTACCAAGTGGTGGAGCAGGCATTAGGATAACTGTTAAAGTTGGTGGCCTTGAGCCCTAGTGAATGTGTTATGAAATAGCAGGCATAAGACAGCATGCTATATCAAGAAAGGCCATGAAAGAAAGGAATATGTTTTGTATTTTAGTACTTTAAAATGCACATCTTCATTTTGCACAGCACCTCACAAATTGTTTAGCTCACCCTGTGGGAAAACTAGTTGCACAGTTATGCGGTCTTGGGGGAGAGAGGGCAGGAGAAGATCTCAACAATTTCTTCTCACTTTGCATTTGGTCTTGTGAACCTCACTAGCTCCCACATTAACTGATACCTTAAAGTTACCATACGCATGTTGAATTATATTTTGGATTGCCTGGTCTGTTTCATTTTCTTTTTCTTAACTCCGTGCTCCCTAGTTCATTTGACTTTCTGCTTATGTAAGGAATGGTTTCAGACTTCAAAGAGACCAAAGTCCTTACAAATGTTTATTGAATTACGGAAGAGTAAAAACAGTGAAGGACTTCATGGAGGGTGTTTGTACACGTGTGTGTGTGTGTGTGTGTTTGTGTGTGTAAGACATATGTTTGGTATACAGAGATTTAGTAATTTAGTGGGCAATTCCATCTTCCTTATGCTTTTATTCTTATCCTATTTCTGTCTTGGACTTGTCATCTAATCAAAGAAAAAATCAGGACAATTTATGTCAGTGATAGTGCTGTAGCCCTATTTTCTTGCAGTTTAATAGAAGGTCCACATAGATGAAATAGAGCTCATATCTGAAGAATTTCTGAGAGGGAGCTATCTATCATCTTCATTATTTACCAAAGTACTAAAGAATTGAGGAAAGAGAGCAAAAAGAATTGGTTCTTTTGAGATGAAAATTTAATTATAGTTACATTTGCAATAATAATGATTTTATTCCTTCCAAACTACAATTTGAAACAATCAGGATACTACCTAGTATAAACTAATGTTACCTGAATTTAAAATATATATTTACAAAAAGATAAAACAAGCGCTATTGAAATAGCCTAGGTAAAAGAAATCGGGAGGAGGTCAGGTGAGTTGCCCCAATCCTCTTTCAACAAATGGACTAAGCATGGGCTGGGGATTCCTGTCCAAGCAATTCAGTCCATTACAAGGATACAAGACCCCATGACAGACAAAAGGCCTTAGAACTTTTCGCTTGTTCTCCTGGAGGGAGCTGAAAGCCCACATACACAGTTGGAATGTAACCATCTGACCATGTCCAGGCATAGCCCAACCCAGAACAAGCTATGATGTTTATCTCTTCCCCACCTTGTGGACTCACCCTATATATATCTTTATAACTCCGTTGGAGAAGCCAGGTTATATTCTCCTTTTCCAAAGTGGGTCCCTCATGCGTGAGCCGGTGTAATAAAGCTTTGCCTATTTCGACTCCACCTACAATTCTCTGATAATTTTTTCCCCAGAGGGCAAAGGGCCCAATCTTTAGGGACTGAGGCATTCTGACACTGTGATGGGGAATTATATCTACTTTGCTGGTGGGTATTGTGTAGGGATAAACATTTAAAAAGTTATGAACTAATACCCCTGACTCATACAGTATTGGAAACCAATATTACCTCAATAAAAATGGTATTCTTTTAAAAGATGATAATACCTCAATAATAAGTATAAAATAGTCTAACAAATCAATGCCTTTACTTAATACCTTCCTTGGAAACTTATCACTTATTATTTTATAATGCAACTGGATTCCAGTAGAATCAGATGAAAAAATATCAAATAGATTCTATATCAAAAGGATAAAAATGCAGGTAAAGAAACAAAAGGATAAAAAAACCAATATAGCTTGAGGACTTCATGTTGGAGGATAGAGAAAAACAAGAGGAAGATTTGGAAAAAGTCTTTCCAGGCAAAATTTATTGAAATTTCTGAGTTGGAAAAATGTGATCAAACTTCTGAACAAAACAATTTGTTGGAGCACTCATGTTGAAACCCTAAAGAAAAATTAAAAGGATTTGGAGTTAATTACTACAGACTCTAAGAAACATTTCCAGGTATATTTATTTATGTCTTGGTACTTGTGCTTGAACTACTGTATTTTTAGGCTATGCTTCCGTATAATAACATTATATTATTCCATAGAAGAAAGGTCCTGTTTCATTCTGAAGTATGTCAGAAATTTGAATAAATCCCACTTCCTATACCTCTCCCCACCACAAAACCCTTAAATTTCTCAAAGATAAAAAAAAACCTTCCAATTTTTGTATTCCCAACATGCTTCATAAAAAAATAAGTACTATTTAAAGAATAAGATTTAAAACAACACAAAACCAAAATCCAGTGCATTTAAAACTGAGAATTTTTTCATTTAAAAAAATCCACAAAATTTATCTAAAATATACTGAGCAGTTCATTTTAGCATGATTTTCAACCAGTTGTAACTAATATTTATGATTGAGTTAGAAAGTTATTTAACATTTGAATCCTCCAGTTCCTTCACATATCTGATAAAGATCTATAATACCAAACAAACAAACACAAATAGGAAAGATAATGCTTGTCATAGGTACCTATAACTCTGTGACTTTGGGCAAGTTTTCATCACTCAAATTCTAAAGTACCTTCTCAAAAAAAGTGGTTGATAATAATGCTAGTATGTAGTCAAAGGTTAGAAACAATGAATGCATGTGAAAGGCTGAGCTCAGCATCTGGCATGCATTATAAGCTCATCATATGCTATCTATTATGAAAGGTGAGAATTAATGAGAAAAAAGATCTCAAAGTTGCCTGTTTTTATGGAACTGAAACTGAGTGCAGGTTTTGAGTTAATTAGCTCTGTAGTAATTAAAAGCCAAAGCTTCCACTTATGATCACTATCAGCTATCTCCCAATGACTTTTCTTCTCTTGAAATTCAGTAACAGTAACCAAGTTCCTTTTTCACTGATGCTGTGTGTGTGTGTGTGTGTACGTGTGTGAGCCACCTGCATGCTGACATGTCCATGCTTAAGAAAACATTTTTACAAATATTTCTGATGTTTTCAATTAAAGACTTAGACATCCATCTTTTAAAGAAGCAGATAGTAAATGGAAATACTCTCAAAATTATGGAATTTTGCTTTTCATGAAAAGAGGCGGAATTGACTTGAATCTTGAATAACCTTGACTTCCTCCAAGTTTAAGTCCTTCCTCTGTACTTGCTTAGAGGGTCTGCTCCATTGATGTACCTAAACATGTTAATTTTATTTTTTAAATCAGTGTATAGTAGGTGTGATTGTAAAAAACTGATTAATGATTTCTTTAAACAGATTAGAATTGAAAGGAGTTTATAAAGGGATTAAAAACACTTATTTAAAGGTGAGGAAATCTCATTTCAATTTTGTTCTTTCAGAGAAATTGGTGTATCTTCACAAGTATGAAGGGCACTATGATTACTTTAAGAGGTGAAACTAAATCACCTTTGAACCAAAGTCTTTGTTCTTTTTGATATAACTACGAAATAAGTCTTAAGATATTATATAGACTGACATAATAACTGACACTTGCAGCTATAGCTACAAAGGATGAAGGTTTGAGACTCATAGAAAATAAAGGCAACCAGTCTTTTTCTGCTCTCCTGGTTTTGACTAGAAAAAGGAGTCTCACATTACATTTATAGTATTTTCTAAATCACCTATGGTTTAAAAAAATCGATTCTTCTTTTGTCAAAATGATGAAAGTGGCTGTGGTTTTCTTTTGCTAAAAGGTAAGTGTGTTTATTGCTTATGCCTTTGTAAACACAGAGCCGAGGATTGTGATCCATCTTCATGTAATTCACTAGGCGCGGGCTTTGTTGTACTTAAACAGAGTGCCAAAACTGACATCACCATCTCGTTCTCATCGTGCTCCAGCTGGATGAACTGTGGGGCATGTTCAGCATTAGGGTCAAAGCAATGGGAGGTCTGACAATGGTTCCATTGTGAGCTCCTTATGGAAATGTCACGATGATTCTCTACCAAGTTCAGTGTACATTGCACCAACACCCACCCCTCTCCTTTCCATTGTGGTCCTGTACCAAGCTTTATAATGGAATTCAGAAGACTGGTGAAAAGCATAATGAAGGGTCTGTGGAAATCAGAACAGTCATTATGCTAGTCTATTATCTCCTCAAGTGGTGAATCTAATTTTTCTTGCTTCTAAAATTTCTTCCATTTATTCTCAAAATTTAGAATGAAAGAAGCCTGCATGTCATTTTGCAAATAAGATAATGGGAGACATAATGTTCAAAATACTAGCTGTAAGAATAGAAACCAAAAATTCCCTAACCTATTCAGACTGACTACCATATATTATTCTCAAACATCTTAACACATTCTAAATCTGTCTTGTTGGTGGAATAGAATTTATCTGTCTTTGTACAACATTAGACATAGTAACATGTACAGTGGGGAGCCTTCCTAGCTTTGAAGGTCAGGAAAAAATATGAAAAACTTTGAAGTAGTCAAAAATTTACTGAATGTTCTTTTAGGAGTAACCTTCTTTCATTGTCTTTGAACTATTTCACAACTCTGTCAATAATGCCAAAAAAAAGAAACTACTTAAAAATATAAATGAATTGTGTATGGTGAAAGTTAATTAGCTCTCTCCAGGTAGATATTGACAGTCCCACATATACATGTATATTCATTTCCACATTCCTCGGAGTCTACGTTTGTGTTTGAAGGATTCCCTTTTGATATAGCTGAAGCATCTTTCTTATTGGTTACTTCATTAACCAATGAGCTAAATCAATTTTTTGATACACATTTGCTTTGTATTATATGACACCATGGATTTATCTTTAAAAAAATTATATCAAGAGATTTAAACAGTCAACATAATTTGTTCCTTTGAATTTTAGAACCTTAACTTGAGAAATTCTTCTGCAAATTAGAACTGTTTTGCTTTGCTTAATAGATTCTTATCTAATATTTCCTTGGTGTTAAAAGAGTTTAAATATTACCAAAAACATTTCCAAAACATTTCAAATATGTTCTGGAAACTGCAAATCTGGGATCATTCATCTGTATGGAATCTGGGTTTAGAGAGAGGAGCTAGTGAGGAATGGCAACTGACAGTGCCAATGTGGCATTCATGTCAATGTACCTCTCAAAAACTGGGTGCTTCATAAAACCACTGAAGAACTAAGTTACGGTCAATGGCTCAGATAAACGTTAAATTAGCTTTCAATTGGGTTGTAGGAAGATTGTTTTCTCCCCTTCCCTACTTTAAGACAGCTTTAAATAACTGTCTACCTCACTGGTCTCATGCTTTAATCCGTAGAATATTATAAATATTTGAAGAAATGTCAAACCCATTCAGCAGTGAGATATCTTTTGTTGAAAAAGTTCTATTTTAGATACTTTGTATTTATTTACATAGTTATTTCTCACAGCAACTCTCCCTGGAAAGCATTATTGCCTATTTTCAATACAAGTTCAGAAAGAGACTAAACAACTTGCTTCAAGAAGTTCATTTAGTAAGGTGGAGTTGAGATTTGGACCCTTGTCGCTGAACTTTGAAGCCAGTGAGTTTATTATTTTGCAATGTGGAACCAGTGTAGTTAGATCCTGGACTTCAACTTTCAGGCTCTAAATTCTTGCTGATGACTTCAGCCTCCTTCAAGATCATAGGCATTTAGGAAAAGAATATGAAAACAGTATCAGAAAATATTGAAATAAAACATCTAAAATGTAAGAGAAAGACCATGAAAGTGTATAGTCACAAACACAAAAGAGGTGTAAATTCCAAGAAGAAAAGAGTGAGCTACTGTGGCAGATAGTATTAGGAAGTCAATATCCTTAAATGTGTGTGTGTGGAGCAACATACAGTGACAATCACTAGCTTTACTAGGAAATATTAATACAACAGAGGCAAAGACAAGATAATTGTTCACTGAAGGCAGATTGAATGTGAATAAAAAATATTAAAGAAATAGCAGGGGTGGGCAGGTTGGGTGAGGAAATGCTAGTGAAATCCTCTAAGAGACCTTAGACAAGTAGACAAAATCATCTAAAGGAAAGACAGATACAGGGGACTCTGCAGGAGAAACAGACATGCTCTAATTTCTCTGTGAATCAAGAAAGAAGGATGCAGCTCAGGAAGAGGGTAGAATGTAAGCGACAGGATAACCAAGGGTTTGCTCATGGTTTTCACTTGCTATTGGAAGGGATGCCAGCAATTGCTTATATGCATATTAAAATGATTGGCAGAGACAGCTGCGGCCCAGCTATGAATGAATTCAGTGGCCATTTACAAGCTGGTGTGTTTTCTCCAGGAGAAATGAGATCCTAAATTATTGGAGAGTTTAGTAGGTTGGGAGATGTAGTCAAGGACAAAGTGTAAAACTGCTGAATCTGGATGGGGTGGTGACTGCTAAAAGAAGGAGAGAACCAACCTAAGAGAGCTTACATCGGAGGAAGAGCATAAGGAAAGATGTTTGAGCTTTGGTTTTGTCTGAAGGGCCAGGTGAGCTTGCACAAGACATTGCTGATGACATTGTGGAAAACTCCTATGACTCAACCTTGAAAATGTTAAAGTGAATACATTATTCAGTACTAATTTTTCATCTTAACATAAGTCATTTTAAACAGACTTCTTCAGTTATTTTGAAAATAGCAATATGATCTGGAGAATTTAGGAATAAGGAGTGGTCTGTGAAAGTGTCTTATTTCTTTTCATTATTGTATCATCATTGTCATTTGCATTACCTAGTTTAGAGGCAATGCAAATTTCCTACCCCATACCAAGAAGCACTGCTGTAGGGAGCATGTTTCAACAATTTTTGTGGGCAACGTCTTTGTAGAATCTTCTGGAAAGTATGAAAAGAGAATAAGAAATCACCACACAAATCTCAGTGGATGTTTATATTTGGAGATCATGATCTATTTCTTTTTTGGACTAGAGTGAGGGTAATAGAAAACAATCAACTTGCTCTTTATGCAGAGACAATGCAATTCATTTCTAGTCATATCCCTGATTCTCTCATTAGTGGATCAGTAGAACTAATTTTGGAAAAAGGAAAGAAGGAAGAAGAAATTGTGATAACTGAAGGAATTTAACTTACTGCCAGTTGTTACATCTTTGTGTTTACAAATTTTGTCCTTGTATTACCTAACTTATTTATTAAAAACTATTACACACACAAGCAATCAAAAAGAATCTTATCTTTGCCTAAGGAAAAGGAAAGGGATTTTTTTCTTTTCCCTGCATCCCTTTAAAAACTCAGTATTACTTGATCTTCTGTGTTAATAGCTACAAATAAAACCCTGAACTAATTGCTGAAATCAGCAAAGAAAATGAAACATCAAATTGGTTGTCTCGAAACAATTTAAATTCTATCATACTTGAGGAAAGATTAAGTTAAAACATCTACTTGGAAAGCTTGCAAGATAATTTGAGGAGGGAAGGTTGGAGGGATGAAAGGAAGTGTTAATGATGAATGCTCTGAGATGGAGCTGGCACTACCCGCTCTAAATCAATCCTGAGTCATCAGGCTAATGTATGTTCACAAGCCTATTAAGCTCTTCTCTCTGCATCAGGCTCAGCATTTTTGTTTCCATTTTTCTATCTGGAAATACTATTAGTGGACTAATGCACCTTGCTGCAAGGAGCAAGAAAGACTTCAGGGATTTGCGTGATGATAATGCCTTTGATACTGCCCAGATGAATTTCTTTGCACTTTGCTTAAAGTAAACTGGATTGACTAAAAAGTGATGGCTTGATAAATACTACTTTCACACTTTCATTTTCCTCTCAATATATTTATTGATAGCCATAAAATTTTACTCATCTGTTTTCACTACTCAAACCCAAAGGAAAGGAATAAAAATGAAACAATTGTAGGGAAAACAGAGCTGAAAGAAGTTTGCAGGACCAGAAGAGCTTTCTGAATATTTATTCACATATAATGAACTACTTTAATATCCTTTGATTTAGTATTATTTTTAAAGAAAGCATTACAAAGTGGAGTTTTTTCTTCATGTGCAGTTTTCCTAATTACTCTCCAGTGAATTAATGGTCTTCATCTGGAATAGACGCTGCCTTAAGAAGTACATCAATAAAAGCTGGTTCTCCTCATCTTCTGCTGCCTCTTTTTCCCATAGTTATCCTCTGGTACTCTGTTTTATGCAAATGTTACATACATTAAACATCTTAACACCACTCTTGAAATAGTACAATGTAACATTAACTTGGGTTCCCACAACCTCCCCCGCCCCCATCTATGTAGTCTAGAAAGTAATGAATGCTTTAAAGAAAGCTCTCTCAAAGTTTATTTTTTACCTTTTCTCTGTGTGACCACTCCCTAACCAGCCTTCTGGCAACTAGCTGTCTCTGCTTGTACTGATGTAAAATGTCATGTCTCTTGCAGGGAGGAGGGTCAGCTGGAGGAAGGTATGAGGTGTCAGGCTGGAAATGAATTTACAGCTCAAGAATACATCTTTTCATTTTCTCCCGGTCCTCTGTATTTCTCCAGGTTTCTAGGTACAGACTTAAGGAAACCTCAGGCACTTAAGAAAACTTTTGGTCTCCTCACTTCCTCCTTTCAGCTCCCTTGTACCCTGGGATTAGTTAGTCTGTTTTGTGCCACCACCTTGTGCAAAAAATTATGCATAAATCATGAGACACTTGATTTTTTTTTTTTTTTTGAGGAGGTAAAGAATTTGCTTACATTCAAATTGCTGGGAAACATGTCCTTAAGAATTGTTTAGAATGCCTGGGATTTGTTAGTACAGTAGCTTGTCTCTTAACACAGTTACAGTCAAAGGGTTCTTGGGAGCTGTGATTTTAAAGAATCAAGTATAATGAAAGCCGATCCTTGAATAATGTTTGAATAATGTCCTTGAATAATGAATGTCCTTTCCTTCAAGGTGAGTGGGATTTTTTTCCCCTTATCAACATTATAATAGAACAAGAACTTGCCACACACACACACACACACACACACACACACACACACACACCCTAAGTGTAGGTTTGAAGTGATTTTCAACAGATGCAATTTTGCATGTCTGTTTTATCACCATATTGTCAATATTTCAAATCCCTTAACTCCTTTTCAAAAAATGACTAGTGTTTGGTAACAAACTAATGCCAAGCTATTTGCTGCAAAGAACAAACTAGAGGTAGAGCTGAAAGACACTTTACAAGCCAGGACGGGAGTCTAGGCCCTGCAGTTTTCTATTACTTTTGGACCATTGATATGATCACTCAAGCTCAAGCTGTTTGGGGCTGCATTCAACAGCACTGTTTTAAAGGTTTGATCTTATCAGCGTAACAGGGAAACCAAAAACAACAGTGTGTTCAAGTCTTGGTGTAGTGCACCAAAGCAGGAGGAACTACTCTGAGACTATTCTGTGGAAATCTGTGTAACTAATTGATATAAAAGCAGATTTAGGAGTGAGCAAATGGGGTTTACTAGAATGGCTTAAAATTCTTTTGGATCACCTTCTCCATGCAAATAGAGACCAACTTAACTGCTGTCTTTTGAAACCATTTCCATGAAGAAAGATCACAAAAAGAAATGCCATAGCCATCGACCACTGCTCTGAAAGAAGCTAGTCTCAGTGCCTAAGGGGAAACATTCACTGATTCTTTTCATATGAAAATCAACCTTTGTTTAGAGAAGGTAGTGAACAAGCAGGGACTTTTACTAGGATGAGTAAATCAAGCCGAAGCAACCCGAAGTATAAAAATATAAGAAAGGTTTAATTCCTCATCAGCCCAGAATCAGGGCACCCCTACAGAAAAACAAATCATTTTATATCTGAGGTACTTTGGAGAAAGTTAGTAACTATTCAGATAACAACTTTGAGAGGACTGGCAGATGGGTTGAGTAGGTTTGAATCAACAGAAATTTCTTGTAAATTGGACAAAATAACTTTTTCCTGAAAGTGATTGTTTCCGATCTACCATTACTTTATTCTTTTATATGAGCATGAACTTTAGTTAATTCTTCAGTCCTAAAATGTGGCTATTGGGAATGAAAGACTGTAGCAAAAACCCTGTACTATTTTTAGATTTGTTTTAATGGAGGTAAAAATTTGCACTCACCTAAGATTGCAAATAGAAATGTGTGAATTATCTCTTGACTACTTTTGCTTGGAACTGAAAGCATTACTCTTTTTAAGACCCATGTGCTACTAACTGTAATTTGACTTAATTTAGCAAAGTAGTTTGCTCTGAATAAAGTATATATTTTCCACCTTTAAGTGTGTTTAATAGTAAGGAATAGTAAGGGACCTAACTTAAGAAATAAATCTAGTAGCAAAGTATTGAAAATGACTGAAAAACCTTTTCAAATATAGTCTCTTCTGCTGCAGTTAATGTTCTAAAATTGGAGTAAGTTCAAATGAGATGGGTACAGAGGGAGATGAGGTCATTATAACTTCTTGAGTGACCAAAAGTACATACATGATTTCTGCTCAACATCTTAATACTTTGTGTAGCTTGTTAACAAGTAGAATGCAAGGTATACTAACCATGCTGAATTCAGCAAGCCATGGAAGAACACAATGTACAAGGTGTTGACTCATTCCACCTTTTGTTGAGGTTGGTCAGGTACAAGAGTCACAATGACAAGAAAATGATTCAAGTCCACTAATCTACATTTTCGCTGAGATAGATGCAAAGCTTGTATCTGTTGGACCCGGAGGAATTCTGACAGTGCTATGCCTGTCTATAATTCAGCAGCCTTTCTATTATCCCATTCCATCAGGCTACCTTCATTTATATTTTAAGGCAAGGTTATCATTATTACAGTATTATTTTATTATAGCTTTGATTCTAAAAAAGAATGGTTTTTAAGTAGGATTTTGGTTGCTCTTAGAGCTCTAATAATAATATAAGGAGGCATAACTTTTGAATATTTTGTATTTCATCATTTTGGGGGAGAGCTTTAAGTGTAGTATGTGTCAAGTATTTCAGGAAAGTGTGTATGAACTGCAGTAGATACTCACACTGTTAAATATACACATTCTTCAAATCAAAATAGTGTCTTCATCAAATCATCTATCTGTGTGGGCATTACAGTCTTCAAACTGCTTTTATAGAAGTCATCTTTCAAAAGCAAAAAATTGATTACATCTTTGGAGTAAAGTTACCAGCAAATCCTTATTTCTTATTTTGATGGCATGTTTGTGGGAGAGAAAAAAAAGTGGAGAAGTTGCGATAGATGAGAGGCATCAGAATGTGGGTTTTGAATCCAAGGTGCCATGTTCCATACCTGCCCTGCACCAAACTAGCTATATAACCCAGCAGGTGAATGAGTCTCGTGCCTCAGTTATCCCATTTGTAAAATGAAAGTGTAATGATATCTAATTATAAATATTTTTATGAGAATTAAATGTTTTATTTCAAATATTTGATGCTTTATAATAAAGTAGGAAATACTAATATTGTGTTAAAATACAATTTACTGATTGATTTGTCATGTGTTGATTATTTTTTCTAGTATATGTTTCTTTATGAGAGGATTTGTGACTATATAGCTATTGTATTTTCAGCACATAAAACATAAGAAAGGTTCAACCAGTACTTGTCAAACTAGATTTAATTCTCTGATATTTAGTTTTTGTTTTCCTTTGACAAAAAAATGATATTTTTTTCTTTGTTCCAAAAATAATCATGTTTCTTCCTGTATAATCTACATTATTACATTGAGAGGACTGTCAAATGGGTTGAGTAGGTTTGAATCAATAGAAATTTCTTGTAAATTGGACAAAATAACATCATGAATATCATCTTAGAATTTTAAATTATTTTAGAATTCTTTTTCTTATCACTGAAAATAACAAGGGCAACAAAAATATTTCAATATCTGGAAAACCTAAAAGCAAACAACAGTGAGACTTTGGATATAAAAGTTTTTAATGCCAAAGAAACAAAGACTGAGCTTTTATCTGTACTTACAGTATGATACTTAGCAAATGTTTTTGGAGCTTCATACTCTGCTAGATGCAGAGGACTCTAGAAAAAAAAGTCCTGTACTAAAAGATGTAAGATAAAAACAAAACAAAACATGTATCTGAAGGTTTGAATATGAAAATGTGTCATAGGTAGCATACCAGGTGAGGTTCTAATCTTTAATCTCTCCAAAACAGTCTCATCAATAAAAATAAGGCTGTACAATTTAAGTTATTTTAGTATGTAAAAATCTAGAACTTAATGACTACAAATAGAATTTTTATTTTTATGCTTTGAAATTCAATAACTTTCACAATTGATAAACAATTTTCTCTTATTTCTTATTATTATTTTTTCATATTCTTCGATGATTAAAAGACTACAGGGAGTTGGCAACAAGTAGATTTATTAGTAATGTTCAGTGGGAATAAATGTCATTACAAAGCCATTGAAAGGGAATTAATAATGTATTTTAGATGGGACATCTTAGTTGAATTCTCTGTGGATCAGTAAATATGCATTCCTTCTGGTCATGAAATGCAATCATATTCCTGCTTCATTTAAGGAAAGAGTCATGAATTAATACTTTAGTATTCTTAATGTCTAAGTTGATCATTTTCTGTAAACTACAATGTTTTCAAGTACATTTCCAGACTGGTTTATGCTTTTTTTGCTTTTATCCTTTCTAGAGAACTATTTTTTACAGGTTCAAAATATTACTCCCTGGTATTGACTACTGTATGCATTTTTCCAGCTTGACTGTGTTCAGTTACAACCTGAGGATTTATTGGACATTGTCCTTGTTTAGCAGATGGAATTCCTCATTTTTAAGTTCATTCTTTCACCAGTTCTCTTAGTTTACTCTTACTGGGCTCTGAGCCTACTGCCTAGAAGTAAGTTTAAAGGGAATGATTTGTACTTTATACATTTTAACATAGTAAAATCAATTAATTATATAGTTCTATGTGCATAATATTAGTGACTGTATGAGCACTTTATTTTTATGTCATTTATATAATTTTGCTTCCATTATATCCAGATTTACAAAATGTCTTAGCTCCCATATTGCTTAATATTAAAAAAAAAAAAAAACCTAAAAACTAAAGGCAAGCAGCAGTTAGTTCTCATTACCTTGGATTGAGCAATAATTTCATAATATAATAAGTGATATAAGGAAACCTTTGCAAATGGTACTTAATCTGAATTAAAAACACATTTGCCTCAAAAAATGATCCAGAGAGTAAAAAAGACAATGCATGCACTGGAAGAAAAATATTTGGAAATCCTATCTCCTACAAAGAACTTTATTTGAGAAAATATAAAGAGCATCTACAACTGAATAATGCAATAAAATAATGTCCAAAGGATATAGGTAGGCACCCTCCCAAAGAAAATATAAAAAATGGCCCTGAAGTACATGAGAAGATGCTCAACGTCATTAGTCATTAGAGAAATGTGCATCTAAACCACAATGAATTGCCTCTTCACACCCACTAAGATGACTATAATCAAAACGACAAAAAATAACTAGTACTGGCAAAGATATGACAAGATTGGAACCCTCATAAATTGATTATGAAAATGTAAAGTAGTGTAGTCACTTTAGAAAACAGTTTGACAGTTTCTTTAAAAGTCAAACAGATTTTTTATATCACTCAACAATTCCACTAATAGTTTTTAACCTAAGGATAACAAAAATATCCATGTAAAGATATATGTTCTTTGCAACATTGCTTACAAATATCAAACTATGGAAACAAATCAAATACTGATCAAGTAGTGGTTATAAAAACATTTAAGTATAGCCTCACAGCAGCGTGTTAGACAACAACAGAAAGGAACAAAGACCTACTCACCCAGAGATGAACTTCAGAATCACTAGAATATGTTGAAGGAGTATAACACAAAATAACACACTGTAGATTTCACTTATATGAAATATCTAGAACAAGTAAACCTACAGCAACAGTAAGCAAGTTAGGGATTATGTTCAATTGACAAAGACAGGAGGGATCCAGGGAATAACTCTAAATGGGCACAAGTGTTTTCTTAATGGTATGGAGATTTTCTAAAATTAGTGTGGTGATAGTTGCAAAACTGTGTAAAATATATTTAAATTATTGAAACATTCATAACAGGTAGATTTAATAGTATAAAAATTAGATCTCGATAAATCTGTTTAAAAATAATGATACAATATACCTGAAAACTATAAAAATGATCCCTATTTACATGTCAGAGATATTCTTAGCTTTAATGAAGCTTTACTGTGAGGACAAGCCTATTATCAGGTGTGCTGGAAATTCTTACATGGGTTAATTTATCTCTATATAAATGAAATCTTTGTGAATTAATTTTTAAATAAAATTTAGTTTAAAAATTCCAAATACTTCCAATTAAATATGATGCACTAGATTTTTGCTTATTTTTCTCACCGCACAATACATAATTTGTTCTTTGGAAATTACAGACATTTTAGACACAGTGGAAGTCCAATGCTTCATTTGTTTTCTATTTTTTTCAAAAAAGAAGAATGTAGGTCACAATTTGGTTATAATTTACTTTTTGTTCTGTGTTCCAACAGGCAGATAGGATTATGTGTCTCTTACTCTCAGTGCTGCTACTAATAGGCAGGTAACGTCAAGCATGCTTCATAAACTCAATCTAATTTTTTTTTACCATAAAATGGCAATAATAAAGTTAGAAGCCTCACTAACTTGATTCACTAAATGAGTCAAAACCTGTCAGTCACTTTGCAGAATGTGTGGCAGAAAGTAAGCACTCATAAACATAAACTACTGTTTCTATATTTTATTTACGAAGATCCACGAAGACTGTTTTGAGCTCTTTTTGTAAGAAATTTATCAGTCATCGTTCAATAATGGAATTCTGCTTATTTTAGAATTCTGTGAAGAAATCCATCCTAAATAGACTATATTTTTTCCAGTGGACGAAACGGTAGGGTGAGACAAAAATACCTTTGTCTAACAACTTTATAACATGATGTGTGGAAGGACCTGGTACAGTGAGAACCTCATCATTGGTCCTTGGTGCATTTAGTTCCCTCTCCTCTTCACAGCAACATGATGAATTTGGAAGTGTTCTTTGTGACTTTGCAATAAAGACAATGATGGACAGAGAAGATAATGCGATGGTCATTTACCCCGTAGGCTAGACATAGTAATTCTATGTCACCAGCATGCCTGTTTATAGATGAAGTAGGGACCAGAGATGAAGA
This sequence comes from Uropsilus gracilis, assembly GCA_004024945.1. NCBI lineage: Eukaryota > Metazoa > Chordata > Mammalia > Eulipotyphla > Talpidae > Uropsilus > Uropsilus gracilis. The sequence continues at coordinate 81,945 of PVHY01002553.1, forward strand.
TTTTTCTTCAGTACAAAATTGGGTACCACAGGGCTGCAATTGCTGAGATTTCCACTGTAAAATTTTTTTTTCTGAATACCAGCTATGGAACCAGAAACACTGAAACAGTCATTTTTTTTCCTCCTTGAGATAATGTGTAAGTCACCAATTCATACTTCCTTCCTGAAAGATTTAATGTGACAGCTGGGTACAGTCTGTGTTTCTTCTTTTTAATTTTAAAATCTGTTCTTCCTTTCATTCTAGATATGTAATTCATTTTAATGGGGTTCTCCACCGCCCACGTTTTCCTGTTTTAATTTTCCTGACAAGTCATTGTCTTCATATATGTAATAACAGGTATTAGTTGTGACAAATGCATTGGAATAATTTTGGTGACAAAAAACTACTCTTAAATTATTTTTCAGGGTGCATGGATTTTCACTTTAGTATAGTATAATTTATGTATAGAATTGGGTTAGTCTGTCTGTGATGACAAAACAGTCAGGCAATGGTAGACATAAGAAAAAGATCAAGTTTATTAAAGACGATAAATTAATATGACCTGAATATGGTTTTTATCTCACAAAAAAGCTTAATCATCTTAGTTCACAACTGAAAACTATCACTATCACCCTAATCCCTCTAAATTGCCAACACTCTTAGTCAAGTTCATCATGTACTCTCCAGTCAGATTTCCCATACTTCTTACAATAACTTTTGACTCAAATAGTCTGTCAAGCACATTTTGTACATTTTGCCTATTAAGAGTTGATGCACTGTGGTTTTTTTTTTTTTTACTAAGTTCTCTACATTCCTCCTCTGACATGATGCATCATACTCCTACTTCAGATCTTATCTCCTTCATAAAGAATCTTCCTTGTCATTTCTCTTTTCTGAACTCTTATATGCTTAGTATAGCTACTTAGATAATATTTGAGTTATTGGTAAATCCTACTGTTTTATTGAGAGGGAAAGTGAAAATCAGAGAAGTTAGGTGAAGTGACATAACAGTTTTCTGACTGAACACATTCAGAGCTATTTGAAACAACAGACTTCAATTTATCTCTACTGCCAAGCTGAGACTTTTGTGTCAATTGTTGCAGAGCCTGACTCAGCAAGTGGGGGCTGCAAAAGAAACAGGAAGCCAGTTGCCAATTGCCACAGCAGCCTTCTGGCTGAAGACCATTGTCAAATAATCATAGAACAAAATGTGGACTAAAGAACTGATTCAAAAGTTTCCCCCAAAATTATCTAAACTCAGGTCACTTTTCTCCCTGACTCTAAAATTCCCCCACTCCTTGACCCTTGTGGCAAGTCCTGGGATTGCTTCTGGTGGTGGATCCTGGCTTTTGATCACTATACCCGAATATATACTTTGTTGACAGTATAAACAGAAAGATCATTTCTCAGTTTGACATAAAAGTCTCAGTTTCACTGAACTGTTAGGTATTAGATGTCTTGAATTTGGAAAGATGGTGTTAGGAGTAAAATAATCTATACTCCTGAAAGTTGGTACTCCATTTGTAGCAGGGCATGAAATACTTAAAAGTATAATATTACCTGCTATTTTGTACATTTAGATATGGTTTTCAAATACATTTTGTAGATTTCAGGAAAATAATTATATCATCAGTAAGACTCCAATGGTTTTATGTCAATAAACTTTGGTAATTCACTTCTCCGAGAGTCCTTTCAAATACAACTATATGCTATTGTGAAGCTAATTTTATGTGTTGACTTGCCAAGACCAGAGTACACAGATATTTGATCAAATGCATCTGGATGTTGCTTAAAAGGTTTATGTTTTTTTATGAGACTATCATTTATATCACTACATTTTAAGAAAAGGAGATAACCATCCATAATATGGATGTCTTGTCCAATCAATTGAAAACATTAAGAGGAAAAGTTCGATTTTCTCTGATCAAGCAAACAAACCAAAAAAAAAAAAGGATTTTGCCTTTGCACTGAAATGCACCAGTTGACTCTTCTCAGAGACTCCTTCTCCCCGCAGGTTCTGAATTTACCAGCCTCCACAATTGCATGTATAAGCCAAATTCTTAAAATTAATTCTCTCTCATAAACACACACAAACACCACCCCTCCCCTATCCCCAAGCTATACAATCAGATGAACTCTGACTAATAGCAGTGCAATATAGAAAAGATCCCTTTCTGCTCTTTTTTTTTTTTTTTTTTGAGACTAGGCCTCCCTATTTTTGCCGGTGGAACCACAGGCTCTCGTTGCCCGGGGTACCACAGACTCAAGCAATCCCCAGCCTCAGCTTGCCAGGTAGCTGGGATGACAGGCGCGAGCCACCACGCCCAGCTATTTTTTGGCGCTAGGTCTCACTACGGGCCCCAAGCGGGACTCGAACGACGATCTCTAGCCCCAGCCGCTGCATAGGCTGAAGTTTACAGGCACGAGTCACAGTGCCCGGCCAGAATTCATTTTTTGAATCCC
>PVHY01002553.1:84486-124488 GCA_004024945.1 Uropsilus gracilis
GGCTAACCCAGTTTGTACACAATTCTTTTTCTGAATTTACCATTTGTCCAAAATTTGTATATTTGAAGTACAATCATTTTCAAGATCCTTGAACTTGGGTTATAGAAAAGATTGCAGGACTTTGTGGTATGCTCCTTGTATTTGTAATTTTTGACTTTGTATACCATAGAAGAAATAATTATAAAATGTTTACAATTTAGATTGTCTCATTTACTTGTTTCTTCTCTTTAAGGACCTTGTGTCTTTATTGTATACCCTTCCTAGTCAGTAATACATATCTGGAAATGTGAGTTTTTTTTTCCAGAGACTTTAATCTTCTTGGTGTTTTGGAAAATAAGCAACTGTTTAAATCTATTCATATGAGAAATTAGTAACACCTAAAATACTGCTTGGGAAAGAAGGAATTGACCAGTTAGACCTGTAGGTTAATATACCCTTACAAAAAGTTTAAATCAGTCCTCCCAAACATTCTACTTTCATTTTTACTGAACACTGATCTGAATGCACCTACATCTAGTAATTTCTTAATACCATGTTTCTTTCTGATTCCCCGTTAGTGGGACTTGGATTCATTCATTTTTCATTAATTTATTCAGTAAATAGCTACCTAATTTGCCAGGCACTGAAGATAAAGCATGAACAACATAGACTTCTATTTTGTGGAGTGTGTACTCTAGTAGGAAAAAGTAAACTGTTACTATACATACAAATATATATGTATATAAAAGTATATAATATATGTATATATGTATATAAATGTATATATGTATATAAAAAGTAAACTGTTACTACATATATAGTATATATGTAGTATATATATATAACTGTATACATACATACATATATACTACATATATAGTATATATGTAGTAACAGTTTACTTTATATATATAAATATATAGTTTATATATATAAATATATACTTTATATATAGTTTATAACTATAAACTTTAAAAACAACTCCAAAAATAAAGAAAAATATGAAAATTTATAGAGTATGTAGAATTACAAAATAAAGGTATGTTACAGCCTATTTTTGTTCTCTTATCTTGCTTTAGCTTCAGGGACCATAGGAATATTTATATCTGTGTTGCTTGTATCAAATGGTAATTTGGAGAGTTTGGAATCTACTTTTATCTTGACAAGTGACCTCCTGAATCCCTGTTTGTACAGGCTGGAAGACTGGCCTTAGGGATATCACAAGGAATCAATTTGGAGACAAAGCTTTCAAAGAAGGTATTACATTGCAAAACTAATTTATGTTCATTATAAAAACTTTTAAAAATAGAGAATAAGAAACACTGACAGTCTAATGTCAAGGCAGAGTCATTGTGAATACTTTATATATATAAATATTTTTATATAGAGATATAAAACATTTTATATAAAACATTATAAAACATTTTATATAAAACATTATAAAACATTTTATATAACATTTTATATAAAACATATAAAACATTTTATATCTCTATATAAAAATATTTATATATATAAAGATACATAAGTTAAATAAAACATGCACATATAGATGTACATACTTTAAAAATTAGGTTCAATGTAAAATATTTTGCAGCTTCTATTTTTACTTGAAATTACATATAGAATTTTTTTGTATATTTTGAAATACTTTTCCAAAACATGATACTGAAAGTAAAAGTGCCCTAATGTTGGGGGTGGGGTGCGGATGGAAGAAAGCACCCTAAAGTAACCTACGTGCTATGTGTTAGACATTCGTGTCTTCTCTGTTTGTTTATTTCATCACAGCAGCTCCGGTCACTTCCTGAAGGTAAGTTCATAGAGGTGAAATTGTTGGGTCAAAATAAGTGCACATTCTTGAAACATCTGGCCAGTCAGACTGTACCAAATTTTGACCCCTACCAGGGATGTTTGCATACACTAAAGATGTAGTATTAAAAACCAAATGCAAACCAAAGTTTGATGAGATGAACAGACAGATCATGGTAGGGCCAAGTCCTACAGGTCTCCTCCACAGGAACTGTGTTTTTGGAGAAGACATCTCTTCAGATCAGAACTGGCTCTCTCTGCTGCCTGTAAAGCTCATACTCTGATGAAACAGATTGCTGTAGAATAGACACTGAAGAGTATTTTCAAACAACATTTGGGCAGTCTTCCATCTCTGACCAGTGGTTATTCAGCCAATTCCTGTCCCTAGCACAACTCATCAAAGTTAGAGACTCTTTCTGTGAATTTTCTAGACCCCTAGACCTCTTTGTGACAAGTGCATACAGCTTAGAAATCCTATTTTCTTCTAAAGTTTCTCTTTTATTTTGGGGTGTTGAGAAGCTATGATCCCCCTGTTCTATTCTCTTTTAGTGTCTTTGTAATCATTTCATCTCCCCTAAGAAACTAACTTAAAATTCTCCACTGGCTTCCCATGAGATAAATGAAAAGTCCCCACTATAGAAAATATTATCCCGTTGACATCTATTATTCTATCCTTTACACTTTTCAAGTGCATTCTGACCTCAGGACCTTTGCACCTCTCTTCTTTACCCAATTTACTCAGTTTCTTGCTTTGGATTTTGGGGTAAATATCTAAAAATAGTTCTTGTCTATGATCATGCTTTTTAATCCCCTTTATAGTACCCTTGTCTTCTTAGCATTTAGCATTCTTTGAAAATAGATTATTCATTTTCTCTTATTATCAATTTCTTATTAATGGCATATAGACTCTAAGAGGGTAGAGTATCTTACTCATTGGCATATATTTTTATGCTTGGAAATATGCTAAATATACCACGTATGTGTTGAGTGGGTAAAAGAAAGAAGGAAAAAATATTAGATATACTGCTTTTTGGGGGGATGGGGAGTAGGTGAGACAATTACCTTTCCCCTCACATTACCAAAGCAAATTTAGTCTTTCCAGGGAGTTATGCATCCAGTTTCTCTTACCTTAATCCTAGCAGATTCAAATGTGTGTCCCATGTCTTCAAGTCCCAACTTCAAATGAAGTTGGGAAAGTCAAAGATCATGATTCTTACTCTTAAGAGGACTTGTGCAAATTTTGAGTTGTTTAAGATCCCATACTTACCATACAATATGTCTAAAGTGCTAAATTCACACACAATTTTCTCTATTGTGTAACTCATTTTTTATTTTATAGGAAGATAGTTTTATATTAATTATGCTTTTTGTATAGCATTTCATTTATTGTGTATGGCAGAGATTTTGATAGACATCTGGAAAACAATTTCTTGTACAAAAAGAAGTTTCAATGTTGGTGGGGGGAAAGCATAATGGGGTCAAGAAAAATTACTTGACACAAACTTTTATTTTATATATTTTACATAATGATAAAAAACCATTTTTTATTCTGTCAAAAAAAAAGGAACAATAATCAGGCATTCTGGCAACATAATTTTACATTTCCAAGTGGCAGTATATGACAGGAGGATAGTAGTAGCTTCATCTACCCAGGGCATGTTCTCTACGGTGGCCACATTTCTCTTTACTTGCTTTTGCTCATTTTTTGCAATGTGTTCAGTTCTGAAGATGTTTGGCATGTGACTTGGGATGACATGACATGCTGGTACCTTTTTCACTGATCTGCCTAAGCTTTGTTTCTCCCCTGCTCCCTCAACACTATAAGAGAAGCTGGGACAGTTCAGTGACTTCTGGACTAAAGCCTGCATTATGGATAAGGGCTGCATTCTGTCTTCACTCTGTACTCAACTTGAGGTGAGCAGCTTGAGAGAAGGGAAAAGAAGTGGGGAGTAGGAAATGGTAGCATAGAGAAGAAAACCATTTTCAGCTTTTCTCCCTCATCTAAGTTTATGTTGACTTCATATTTAATTTATGTGTCACTCATTTACAAGAAGCTTAAAAAGTTCTGAATCTCCCTTCATTTTGGCTGCATTAGGAGCCAGAAAATGTATAATAGCCTTACCATTAAGAGGATGTAAAAAAGGAAGTAAAAATTACATGTATGTGTTTTTTAAGAAAATCATGCTTGTGCATTATTAGAAAAGCAGAATTTTGAACAGATTTGGAAGTGATTACTATTCAAAAGGTGGACTGTGTTTTAAAAAAAACAGAATAGTAATAATGACTTTAGCAATTGGAGAAACGGTGAGAAAAGTGACTAAGACACATTAAGGGTTGCTGCTCTCTCCAGCAGCCTGAGTGTGGTAATGGCTAAACAAGAATGTCAGAAAGGAAATGAAGGTCTTATCATGGGAGTCAAAAAATTTCATTTTTGTTTTCCCCAGAATTACCATCATCATCAGCTGTGACTGATGATGAAAAGTCACTTAACCTTCTCCCCAAGGAGTAATCACCAGCTTCTTCTGTGGCCCAGCCTCACATGGAGTAACATGACAAAGTCATAATTTTGCCCTAATTCTTAAAAGAACAGGAAAACACTGATGTAATCCGTTTGTTTAACTCTAGAAAATCTTCCCCTGAAGTCTGTTGTTTTCTGCCAAACTGGGAAGGGATGTCTGAGGGAGTAATTAAGGACTTTAAATGTAGAAGAAAGAAAGATTACTTATTGCAGTCTGGGGACTCAGTAAGAATAATGGGGAGCTAGGGAAATTTAGATGGGTAGCCAGCATCACTGGGAAAAGATGTCAATATTGTTCAGATGTTTCATGTTGGTGCCATTGTGGCTTATTGGCTCCAGTTTACCTTAGCTCAAGCTATGCTAAGCAAATTAGTATTTTAAACAAGATTGCCAGAGGCAGAGTAACGTCTGTTAGAGAGCACAGACTCCTAGTAGGCTTGAGCTGTTTCCTGCTGATTATACATGATGTTGTGAAGTCCTTCCCTTATAACTTCTACATTTAGAACAGTTAGAGTTAATGGGATGACCCAACAATATAAGCTGTGTATTTAAAATTTCTTCCTTTACAATGTTAATCTGAAAGTAGGTATTTGAATACACACTTATGCAACCTCAGCTCTACATCATTTAAACTGAGGTAACATTTGCTTTTCTTCCTAACTTACTGGTTAACTCCCCTATCATTGTCATTTCCTTGACTGGTCCTTTTTCTTTATGACCCACACACATTTGCTTGTTTTAGAATGTTTCTCAGTCTCCTGCCATTGTAGGTGATTTTACTCAGGTTCTTGGCTTTAAGAATATGCAGATACTGACTTACAAATTCTAGCCAAATTTATAGGTTGCTGCCCAAACCTCCACATTTCAGATTTATACTTTTAACTCCTAGGGAACTACTCCATATTCCCCCTCTCATATGTAATTTTTCAATATCTGATACTCCTAACTTTAATTTAGTGCTACATTGATTGTAAATTTGATGAGGTTTTTCTAAAAACCTAGGTTGGAGTGAGCATGTGCAAAATATTTGTTAATGAATTAATAAGCAATTAATACAAACTTAATCCCCAAGTCTTTCTTACTACATATTTTTAATTTTAGTTAAAGGCAATGTTATATACCCAGCTGGTCAAGCAAGGAAACTTGGCAGTTTTTTCTCTACCTGGATTTTCACATTAAATTGGTCACTAAACCTGCTTCCTCCTACCGGAGGAAAAGTGTCTGTAATTTATCTCTTTTCATCACTACTGCAGCACATTATTGTCATCCCCAACAAAAGTGTTATAGCTTCTGTGATGGGCTTCTATCAGTGGAAATAAAAAACTATGAAAAACTTAAATCCTTAGGCTAAAATAAAACACTGTCTAGGGAGAAAAAAGGCAGTGTTATATAACCTTCCCTGCATTCTCTTTTTGGTTACCCATTACACTTTGCACCCTTTTTCACCTTCATAACCCTTATCAAATAATGATGTAATTGCTTGTTTACAACTATTCTACCACCATGATCTTCTCTAGCTTAGTGGAAGCTCTCATATAGTGATCTCTAAAATATTGCCACATTCTACTCAGCCTATACCAGCCTAGAGCCTGTCATACAAGCACACATTACACACCACACCACTCCTGGACAACTGACTCATGTCATTAATTGGAACATTGACCACTATGATAGTAAGTAGTAAAGAGAATTACATGGGGATGGGGGGGGGCGCAACAAAACCCAAACGTGCATTCTAAGAGCTTCGATTTGAGCAAATGAGAATGCTGCTTCCTGTCTAAAATTACCAGGCTTTAAGAGTTGATAGTTCTGGGACCTATTTAGGTTTGTCGTCAAGATTCCAGAGGCCTGGTATTTCTTCTATTGTACCTCTCTTCCTCTTCTCATTGTCTCCTTTTCCTTTTTCTAAACTGTACCTGAAATGTTCTTAAAGACATAGAAAGTAATGTTTTTCAAGGTTAGGATAGAAATTTAGAGGCTTGTCTTCTTGTGTTTACTAAAATGCTAAGTTTCTGCTCATTTTAATTTGTCATCAGAATAGAGGTTTACAAAAAACAGATTGTTGTTTATGAATTCTTGAAGCTCTAAATATCTTGGAAGTATAGTGAGCCATTGCAATTTCTATAAAATTTTCAGATACAAAAGCAACTCAGCTTTCTACATCATTGGAAAAGATTGCTCACACAGGTAGAAAATTGGTAAATGGAAGAACTGTTTCCAAGAGCTGGTAAAATTTTATGTTATCAGAATTTCCAATTGAATAAACCAAAAACATCTTCAACCTTTTGTTTTTCTGTTTCTCTTTTGATTTTGTGACCCTTAGAAATATTAATTCCTTAAGGAGAATAGTAGTTTTGATGCTTAATAGAAGTCACATTATCTGAATAATTCCAAGTAAGTCCTCTTTCCTTTTCTCAGAATATACTTGAATAACTCATCTACTTCCCATAAAGAAAATATTAGAGAAGGCAGAAACATGAATCATGGCATTTTTACAATGGAAGCTTTATCATAAGAATACTTGGTTAGCAAGTGGACAAATGCACTCATGTGCTTATTAATTACCTAGAAAAGCACAGGTTGCTTTTTGTTGTTGTTGTTGTTGTTGTTGCTAATAGAGGATGTCTCTTCTAGAACAATTAAGGGTTTATTAAGTCCTCTAGTACTGTGGATGGAGAGAGAGGATGGTGAATCATCGAGTTGAACAACTTTCTAAAGGCTGACATGTCACAAGGACAAAGAGCTGCAAATGGTTCTAATGGTTCTTACAGGATAGATAACCTCTGTGCTCAGCAGCCAGCAAAATTTCACACATAAAAGTTGTTGTTTTGGTTACTGTGGTGATCATTTTTAGAAACCAATAGGGAGGGAAGAAGGGAAGGGAGGAAATAAGAGAAAGGAAATTTAATTAAACATTTTATCACAAGGCATCAGTGCCTTTGATTGACTATTTTCTCAATTTCTTTTCCTTCCTTTTTTAACCTTTCTTATTCTTTTTTTGCACCATAAACAAATTTCTAAGGGACCATTTCCCCAACAAATATTCTTCTAAAAAATGAGATGAAATTTAAAATATAAAAATTATTTCATTGAATAAGTATTTGAAATTCACTAATGGAGTCTAAAAGGAGACTGAAAGTGAGGCTATGCCCAATCTCCAGCCTGTGCCTTGCTTCGCCCTGTGCATGGCTAAAATTATAGTATCACTATCCTGTGAGGAATAGGAGCTTAAAGTCAATTTGACATGAGTTCAAACTCCAACTTTGCCACTTAAAAGTCTCTTGACATTCTCAATGATGTTTAATCTCACTAAACCTGTTTCCTAATTGATGGAGGGCAACCTATCCCATTGGATCATGAGGACTCCATGAGATAACAAAAGCACCTGGAAATTGCTATTTCCTTTATCCTTTTCCTTTCCTGACCTCCATCCAGGCATGCTAGTAGAGCCTTGGGGGAGAGAGATGCTACCCCTGGAGATAGTGGTTGAAGCAGTAAGTGAAAGAGGTAAGTTCAGAATGAAACTGGTGGTATAGTCAGGGGATGGTGACTATGTATTATGTAACAGAAAATGAGAACACATCGCAGCTTTAGTTATGTGATAAACATTCTATACTGAGATAACACTTAGGTGATAAATTTATCTTGTAGATGTATTTCTCTACAAAGACAGGGATTTATATCTGCTTTGCTACTTGCTCTGGTCCCAGGGTATAAATCCTGACATATAGTCAGCATGCAAATTTTTGTTGCCTGAAAAATATATTAAAACCAAAATATGTTGCCACTTTAAGCAAGAACAGAAACAAGCAAAACAGTTCTCTTTAAATGGCTTATGCCTGGAATGTTTCTGACATTTTTCAAGATGAATTTTACACTAACTTGTGACCCCAGAACATCACTGTTGTCTGCAAAGTTGGCCTGGGGACAATGTGGAAAGTTTATAAATGTCAGTAAAATGTATATTCAACCTACAAAATAGAGGTTTTTTTTTTAATCATAAGTTAACAAAAAATCTGGATAAATAATTGCAAAAGTTGAGAGAAAAAAATAAACTCATACTCATTACTGCTCCCTCCACTCCTCCTCACCCCCCCAAATGCAATATTAAGATGTTTGTTTTTTTTCCTTGTAGTCATCCTGCGTGTTTTCAAGCATGCTATAAATACTCCCACACCTGCACCTATTTTCTGAGTTGAAATGATATCCTGGATGGATTTTTGAAGTCTGATTTTATCAAATCTTATTATAAACATTCCATTCTTAATCATGTTTCATCCTTTTTTAAGTTGTTGCTTACTCTGTGGAGTGTGTATTTAACATTTTTGAGAAATAGTCTAAATGCACTGCAGAAGTATAGTCCTTGGCAGGGGCCATCTCTATGGCTGGCTCACCAATGACACTCAGGTGCCCTTCCACATTCCCTGGTGATGTCATGCATCTGTGGCACTGAGAAATAGCACTTTGGGGAGGCAGACTAAGTAGATAAAAGGGACACCTGAGATAGAGCTTCTGAGGAGGAAGACTAACAGGGAAAGCCAGAAAATCAATACTTAATTCCCTGTCAGCCAGTCCAAAGTAGCTCTGGCAATGAATGTTCTGTCCATTATCGAGGAACGTAGGTAAAAATGTATCTTCATAAATGTTGGCATCCTTCATTACCTACACATTCTAGCAACTTGATTTTCAAGTAAATGTGAAAGTTCTCTGTGAAGAACTATCTTTACTGTGATAGTTGCTGTCACTCACAGGAGGCTCACTGTGTCTCTATCTTTTCTATAGTCTTTTACTGACAAGCTCATCGAATCCTCAATAATTTCAATAAATAATTTTCTTGATTATCCCACTATGCTCACATTACTGAAGGGCACAGAGAAGTTATACAAATTTTCCTCAGGCTATAAGATTTATACTCAGGAAGTCTGGCCCCAGAATATGTATACATAGGCAGTTATTTTGTGACTATATATTACACACATGCACACTTTATGTGCAACACATATAAACTGTGTCTGGGTATATAATTTCCTCACTGATAGTTTTCCTAACTCAGTAAGTCCTTGTCTGTATTCCACCTATAACTACTCCACCTGTAGTTCCTAATTCTTACAGATATTAAGATATTTTTCATCTATGTATACACATTTGAGAAGTACTCTGTAGCGGACTTTCTCACCTAACATACTTAATCAGGTTGCTGGGAACATGTTCTTTTTTTCACTGTTAAGTAACATAGTTAATTGTTAACTAGCAATAACCCAGAGACACTGGACCTTAACAATTTTTTAAAGTAATTTTTTTCGAGATAATCTCCATTATCTCTATTAGTTTCTGTAACATTGAATATCCTTGTTCCATTTTATATTTCTGTCATTTTTTTCTGTAGGTAATTAATGTTCTTGTCTACTTTGGACACTTAATAGCTGACATTCTCAAGGTTTTCATCATCATTTCACTGTTTTGCTCACTTTGCCCATTTTGACACTTTGCCCATTTTGACACTTTGCTCACTTTGTCCATTTTTATTCATTTTGAACTTTTCATCTTTCATACTTATGTGATAATTTCTTCAGCCTGTAAATTTCCAGAACTGAATACAAGACTAACAATATTTATTTAGACTCACTTATGAACTAAATGGCCTGGAATGGCTAAGAGGCTTCTTAAATTTAATATATGTAAAACTTCAACCCATCCTTTTCTCCAACCTGCTCATATCCTTCTATATTCTCCATCTCAGTTCAGAGTTCCACGCTCTACCCATTGCAAACTGGGATTTAGTATCATTCTTGTTTTCTTGCTTTTCTCATCCCCACACAGTGTCACTTTTCAGAACTTCTTGTCTTATTTCCTGAATATTACCTGAATTTTGCACTAACGATGACATTTTAAATTATAAGTGACAGAAAACCAACTTAAATTTCCCTCAAGCACAAGGGAAGCTAAATACTCGGTGACAGCTTGATTGGTGGAAAACAGCTGAGGAACAAGGGAATTCAAACTACCAGGTGTCTGTCTCTCCATGTCTCTCATTATCTCTTTCTCCCTTAGCCTCACACAGTTCTCCGCTTCTCTTTGTGTGTTCACTGCATCTTCTCCGGCAATTCCAGATTCAGCTATACAAAGAAAGAGAGAGGTCCTTCTTTGCCTTATTCCAGTCCCAAAAGTGCTTTTTATTGGCCCAAATTGTGTTACATCTGTACTTGTCAACCCAGTTACTACTGTGGTGGGCATGAAGAGGATAGGGGATTCAACAGACTAGTCCATCTATGTGGTCACCACTATTGACATGGAAGGGGGAGCGGTGAGCGAGACTGCATTCTCCAATAAAGAAACCATTTTTTTGTGGAAGAGTCACAAAAAGAAGTATTACACAGACAAAAGAAAAATTGGTGTTTGCTGTATACTTTTTTCCTTCTCTATCCTCACTTCCACTTCTCTTATATTTTCTAAATTACTCAACTAGATGATTTCTCTAGTTTTGTTTCTTATCAGCTTGACTCCAATCAATGTCTCCTCCAAATTCATTTTCAACAGATCTGATTTAGATAGATAGATAGATAGATAGATAGATAGATGATAGATAGATGAGGGTAGGTGAATGAATGTATAACTATTATCCATCTACAATGAACCCTTCACAAGTTCCATTCTCTTCCAGGTTGTTCTTATTAGTTTTATGACTTCTAGATTCATAATTGGAAATCCAGATTCCAGTAATTTATCTTTTGCTTCTATACATTGTGCTCTAGTAATAATAAAGTTTTTGTTGAACACAGAAAACTTTTGTTTCTCTGAGCAGACTGTCCTTACTTTTTACATGTTTCTTTTTTATTTTATTTCATTTTTATTGAAGTGACATTAGTTTCATTGTTGCTTTCATCATTGTATTTTGAAGGTATTGGGTCTCACATATTTCTTGACTATACCTACTTCTTGGCCCTGCTAGCTCAATTCCTATGTAAACAGCCCCTAGATAACTGTCTAACAGGAATTGTACTCCCTCAAAAATTTGTGTATATTTGTATCATTGCAAACAGATGATTTTTTTAAAATCAGTTTCCAACCTGAATTCAAGTTTGTGGAAGACCGGGAATTAGGTCTAAACTACCTTGGTGTTATTCATGCTAAAACATTGCTTTGTGAGTGGTACACTCTAAAAATATGAGAAATGAAATTAGATAAGGAAATAATAAAAAAAATATGTTTCTCTATTACTGAATATCTGCCAGGACTCTAATAAGTTTAGAAATCATATATTTTATCTACTTGAAATCATGTTATTCTATTTTAATTGTATCCATTATATTTAAGTTTCAATTAAAAATCTTTTAATTAAATGATATGTTTCTAAAATTAGATAATATGACTACTTTCATTCTTAATAAACTCAATGGTTATTAAATTCATATGCTAGTATGTATTTCCCAAAAGAGCATATTGGCTAAATTATACTTTTTCTTTGATTGTGCAATTTACAATATCTCAAGAATATCATAATTAATATTATCATTTCTATAATAACTTGAGATAGGTATTAGCTATTAAATCATATCTCACAGACAATAAAGTAAGCCATGACATTCTTTTAATTAATCTCTTTGCTGACTTTTATATACTAACTTTTATAAATGAAATTCATTGATTAACCTCATTTGCCTGAACTGACCTTTATTTTTACCTTCTTTTTATGATTAATCTTTCTTTTTCTTGCTACTTGTGTATCTTCTCCATCTCCTTGGCTGCTTTTTCCAACCATTCAACAATTACCTGCTGAATGTTTTCTGAGAATTGGTCTCACAGCGTTTGCCCATGAGCCACTTCCTTCCTGGGTATACTTATTTCATTCCACCTATATATTGTTGTGCTCAACAGAGACTTCTCTGAGCTTCAAACCACATACTTCTTGCTCTCCATCTTTACTGGAACTTCTAAATGCTGCATTTGACTCCATATGCTCCAAGCACCATTTGCTCCCCCACCCCACCCCCACCAACTGCCTCTTCCCTATCAGTGAACAGTACTCTCACACACAGGCTCTCTAAGTCAAAACACTGAGAGTCATATTTTCTATATCTTTCACCAACCTGTCAATCACCAACTCACATTGCTCATACCGAATTGGCATCTCTAATCCATCCATTTATTTCTTTCTCCATGGCTACTGCTCAAGTACAAGTCACCATTATCTTCTTCTTTTTATATCACTTTAATTCACTTATAAATGGTCCTTAGCATCTCCTTTTGCTCTTCTCCGATCTATTATTCACACTGTTGACCCAGTGATACTTCAAAAACATTGATCTGATCATGTTACTCCCATGCTTGAAACTCTAAATGATTTTCCATTACCTTTAGGACAAGTTCCAAACTATATTTCAAATGGCTTACAAAGACTTGCTTTACTCCCCAGTTCATCGTTCATCATTATTTCACTTCTCTTGGGTTCATCTCTATGCATTAATCTTAAAACTTCCTTTTGTTTCCCAAAGAACACTCTTTCTTATTTCAGAATTTTTTCACATTTTCTATGTACTGTTCTTATTAAAGCAGAAAAAAAAATTAACACTGGTAGAAAGTCATGTAATACAAAATTATATAAAACAAAAACTAAAATTTTTGTCGTAGTGCCTCCTTTTTCACTAGTATTAAAGCATCTGATGTGATTTCTCTCGCACATTTTTCTAAAATGTATGCTTTTTTTAAGGAAGGAGGGAAACATCTGTTTGCTCTGTACTCTGTCCTGCAATATAGTACAATGATTAAAGTACAAATTCTAGAAGCTTATGGCCTGAATTCAAATTCCATCTTTGCCACAAAATAAGCTTGTGACTTTAGACAAGTTGCTCAACAACTCTTAGTTTCCTCATCTTTAAAACAGAAAATTGATAGGCTCATAGGTTGTTGTAACTAACAAGTGAATATATAAATATAAGTAAAACACACACACACTGATGCTAATTCTCTCTAAAACTGAGTTTAAAAATCATTTCACCAGTAGACTGCCAACTTAGCAAGTCACTATAAAATAGATTCATGAATCTACTTAGTTCCAGTTTCAGATGCTTTAAAGCCTAAATTCCATTTGTCACCTAACCTCGAAAGGCTCATATGCTGGCTAACAACTAATCCCTAAGGTTTGAGAATTTCTTTTACTGTAATGTTTGCCTCCTTTGGTAAACGGTTACCTGTTCGGGTTTTTTGTTTGTTTGGTTTTTTTTTTGTTGTTGTTGTTTTTTTTTTAGAAAGGCAAAGGATAACATAAGACACATCAATGTTAATATTCCATCGTTTTTCTTTAAAGTGTCTGAGTGCATTCTTATAGGATTTTTCAGTCTGAGCTCATTCAGGCCTAATAACTGAAAGACTATGAGGCCTGATGACTTCTTGTTGTGGCACAAGTCAGTGCTCTCCTCAGGGATGAGAATAAACTCAAATATGATCTTGGTTGTTCAGTCAATTCTGTGATCAATCTGCCACCATCAATGGTCTCTGAGGTCAAAGTATTCTGAAAATCACTTTGACTGTTCTGCCTGTTGTAATCACTATGCTCTATTCTGCCATCCTGTAATTCTCATCCCTAGTTCAGTGTCTCTGTACTGAATCTGTAAAGAACTTTCCCTATACAATTTAAAAAAATAAACATTCATTGATTTATCATTGGCTTGTAATATTTTAAGGGAATAGCTACGCACATTGATATGTGTGCCCACCAGCAAAGTTCTAATATAACTCACCCCATCATGCTAATTCCCTGTACCACTCGCCTCCACCTTCTCTATAATAACCACTGAATTTTACTTTGAGATTAAAGTACCTCTAAGAGTCATTTGTGCTGTTTCATTAATTTGCTTGTTTTACTTATATTTCACATATGAGTGAAACTGTTGTCATTGTCTTTCACTTTCTGACTTATTTTGCATAATCACTGCAAATTCCTTGTTCTCACAAAAGGCAAGATTTTATCTTTTTAAAGACTTGAGTTACCTACATAATTTTTAAAAAAATTAGTGCTTTTCTCGGTGTTTAATTTTGGAGACAGACGAGCATGTCAAGTCTTCTGATGGAGCATAAGGAGTGAGAGAGTGAGTCACATATAATCTAAAACTGATTAAATTAGAAATCATAAACCAAGGGTTTCTCTCATATCAACATCATTTTCTGTGGATTACCATTGAATACAGTTTCAGTAAGTTGATCATTACTGTTGCTCAAACTGCCACCATGAATCCTGAATGTCTGATGGACTCATCTATATTAACGAATCAACTTCATGTAAAGTTATGTATTTTCCTCCTTGATCTAGCATTCTGGAATTTCTTTCTCTGATATGTTCTCAGCATTTTTCCAGAGAAAGCTACCAAAATTTTATAATGCCTTGGCTAGTAAACTTTCAAGCTAGTAAGGTCTGGTTCTAGTTAAAAGACTGATAATTTTAAGATACAAGCAGTATGGTTTAAAAACTTAGCTTCTTGGAAACTTCTTCTGACAACTCTGTTGCCTGGTTTTCAAGTAGAACAGGGACAAATTGTACAACAGACTGGAGGGAAAGTGTTGTTTCCCCTGGCAAAGTGAGGTTTGGGAAACCTGAGTATTCGAAAACAACTAAAGCCTCCCATTTCGGCTGTTGGGTGTCCTTTCTTTCCTAAACAATGTGTGTGTCATGGCTTACCTGAATTCTACTCTTAATGTTAGTGAGCCAATGTTGCTCACATATATTTGACTGCTATTTCTAGTTTATTCAAAACTCTTAGTTGTACACAGCAAAACTTAGATCTGAAAGCTATTCTAAACATGATTTTACATTGACTTACTATCTGCATATGTGGAATATAATTATTTTTATATTAACTTTTTGATCATCCAACTTGTTGGTTTCTAAAGATCTTTGTATTTCAGTTTCTACTTTATGCAGATACTTTATATGCAAGACTAGTAGCTTTTTGCCTTCTCTAGTTGTTTATACCTCATTTCTTCCTCTTCCAAATTTGCTATTGCTGATATTTCTAGAACAATGTACATAATGGAAGTACATAATGGAGTTATTAGTGGGCATGCTCATCTTGCTTGTACCTTTAATGATAATGCATCTAGGACTGACTCACCATACAGCTTATTGATGCTGAATTTTGGTTTGAGAGAGGTATTATGCAGTAATAACTATCATTATTTTAAAAGTATCTTTTTTTATTCTGCCAAAGATGCTTGTGAAAAAAACTGAGTTTGAACTTTGTCAAATGGGGTTTTGAGAACTGTTTATTTTTATCAAGGGTTTTGATACCCTTGAAAGAAACAGATATCCTTCTGAAGGATAGGATCAGAAGGAACTTACCAGTATATGATCAGAAGGGTCAGATATCTTTCTGATCTCTTAACCTGATGTAGTTTAACAGAATCACTAGGATTTCTAAATTATATCTTATTGTTTTCACTTATTTAAGTAATATCTCTCTTCTTATTCCTTACTTGCTATTTTCACCATTATGCTAATCGGGAGAATAAAAAAAACTTATTTTGGGTATGAAAAATTAAGATTTAATTATTTTGCTTCAAATCAGCTTCTTAATATTGTCTGTCTCGCCTACATCATTTTTATCTCCCCTTGTCCTTTCTTAGTTTCCAATTATTATCTTACATAATATACAACTGTATAATATCTATAGATAGTTCATATTCCTAGACAACTTAAAATGCATACAAATCAAGATTCATCAGATGCCTACTAAGTTTCAGATGTATTGCTGAAGAAGTGAACAGTGACTCTGCTAGCTTCAACCGTAAAGAAACCTTGAGTCTGGTGATAGCCCAATGGCATGTTGACAAGCCTCTTGGGAGGCACCCCTCTGTGTGTGGTGACCCCAGATTGCATAGCATCTAGTTAAGTTTTAAAAAACTAACAAAGAATTGTTTTTCTCTTTTGAAACTCTTACCAAGGATTCAATGCAGAAGGAATTGCATATCAAATTCTAGAAAATCATTTAATTATAGCCAGAACTTTTAATTTTTCTTAATTAAAATTTCCGTAAGAATAAAATCGAATGTTTTGAGTTATCTTAGAATGAAGTGCACATAATTAGCATTTTACCTCAACAGTGATGTCCTCAAGCACAAGCAACTCTTCTAACCTAAGATCTTAGTTAAAAAATAGCTTAATGTAGATTTTTGTAGATAGATTTCCCTTCACCTAAAAGAGAAGAACATTGACTTTAATAAAGATTATTATTTGACTGGAAAATCCTATCACTTAAATAAATGGATATAATTGTGGTAATTATAAGCTGGGGGACATCAAATGGACTTACCTGAGTTTGTATTAAAGTAGAAAGTGGCATATATGAAAATCACCACCCTCATGTCTTCATTCTTCATTCAGTGGTTGTGCTAATGATGATAGTGATGATGGCAGTGGAGGAAAATGTATATGCCAGTAGTGAGGTATTTGTCTTTGGAAATTATTTTCAGAGACACACTAGATTTTTAAATTTTAAGTTCTATGTGACTTTTTTGTCTCAAATGACATTAGTGAGTTTGTCACATCTCTTACCTAGAAACTTTTATCTAGGATGACTTATCTTATCAAAAAAATCAAATTTACTCCTTAAGATTGACTAGTTGACATCTCTGAGGATATGTAAAAAAATGTGTTGTAGATTCTGAAGACAGTTTAAGAATAGTGGCAATGATGATATTATTGAAATAAGTATTTAACCATCTGGGATAATTATTTTAAATAGGAAAAGCACTCAGTTGAATGCCTTAATAAAAACACTAGCTGTCTCCTATATTCATTCTTCCTTCTTACATACAAGGAACATCTGAGTTTTTAATTAAACTCATGAACATGTGAAATAAATGTAACTATGTCATTGAGTTTTAACCAATATAGTACCAACAGAAGTGTTGTGGTTCAGTCTTGCATCTTCATATCTTCATTTACAGGCACGTTCTTGTGTCTTTTGCCATTTTTATTTTGTTCCTCTATCTTGTAGGTTCACTGTCTTTCTCCCAATCTCCCTCGCTTCTTTCTTTAACTTTCTACCTACTCATCTATTGCCTATCAGCTCTATGTATAAGAGACAAACATTTCTCTTTTGTAGTAATTATCATTTGGGATCTCAGTTACTCAAGAGGAAATGAATCTTATATGATATATATCAATAAACTTTACTGTGTTTGATGAATGGATCAAAAAGTTGAGGTATATTTATACAACAGAACATTATTCAACAATCAAAAAGACAAATCTATGTTATTTGTGGCAATATGGATGGAGCTGGAAGGAATCATGCTAGTAGAAATCAGTCAGAAAAAAAAAAATAAATACCGAATGGTCACACTTATATGTGGGGTATAGGGAAAACAAGGAAAAGAAAAACTTAAAACTAGCAAACTGACAACAGAACTAAAGCATAAAGCAAGGGAAGGGAAATCAGGGGAGAGATGAGTACAAGAGATTAAGATGTAAAAATATATAGGTGTGTATTATAAAAAAAAGTTTTAGTATGTTTATTCAAAATATATTATTTTCTAGAATTAGTGTATTTTTTTAGAATAGAAAATACATTTCATAATTTTAAAAATCTCATTGAGTTTTAAAGTCACAATGGTGTGTTACCACTTAAATGTGAATTTTTAAGAAAATTTTCAATTTGGAAAAATGATTGGATGACTCTGAGGTTTTCCAGGAATGATGGTGATTGTGATGAAAAGCTGCATTCCAGGTATCTTTGAACAGACTTAGGGAGAGAGTAAGAGGACCCTGTAGTCTACCTGAAAATTCAGTCTTGCTAGATCCTAAAGTATCCATTCTGCCACAAATATTTATTCTGCCATTACCTACAAGTACTATTTCAGAGACTGGTTTTAATGTAATGAATTAAAAATGCCAACTCTTGTGGATCTAATATTCTAGTATGTAGACATGAACAGTACAAAAGAAAAAACTAATTACCTAATAGGTAAGAGGTTACAGGAGTTTACAAAAAGTAAAACAGCATTAATATATAGCTTGAAGTGTGTGTGGGATGAAGGAGGAGTGACAATTTAGAGATCTTTCCTTAGGGTAGAGAGACACACATTTATTTATTTAATGTCATATATTTATTTATTGATCACAATTATACTGGTACTTTTTCAGGTTCCAAATCCAGGAACCACACAGTAAGCACAAACATTCCAGAATATTAAACTCAAATCTTCTGTAGGATTTGGATTCGATAATGAGAAACATGAGTTTCTACATTTGTTTGCTTGTTTCAGATTACTTTTATATTCAAGCATACAACTTGACAGTAGAATTTAAGAGCCTGATCTATATTCAAATTTTACTTTTCACATATTATCCCAGAAAAGATACTTTTACTTCTCACCATCTTTCTCAACCTAGAGAAATTATATATATATAATTTATATATATAAATTATATATATATATATAATAATATATATATTAAAAACCTTTTAACATTAGGAAATTGGTCCTGGAAAAAAAAACAAAAACAGGAAAACCCCATGGAATTCAAGGTGGGGAAGGACTACATGTGTATACAGGTCATATCTTCCCACTCACTCTCTACATGTCGCTGGGCAAGTCAAATGCTCACTTCTTTATTGGTAAAATGAAACACAATTTACATTCTTCCACTGTAGAATGAGATGCTCCCTGTGAAGAATGAAAAAGAACCACAAATAAAACCCCACATATTGAAAGTTTTATATTTACTCTTCTCTCAAGAACCAGGGCAGATTAGAGAATAGGTATACTCTGGAGCTCATGTGAAGACTGTGTGGGCTGAGAGAACACAGCAGTGTTTGAATAAGCACATATTTGTTTAAACTTGTTTCCTTAATTTACTACAATCATTATTCCCTGCTAGTAAGAACATATTCTCAATGGTCTACGAATAGCTGCAAATAAAGGGGGGAAAAACAGGGATAAGCCCACCTCAGTATATCTCTCTCTTTCTCCCCCATCTTTTCCTACTTCCCCACCACCACCAAACACACACACACACACACACACACACAATTTTATAAAAATAAAATAAAGGACAAACCTTACAATAGATGGATCATTTAGAAATCAATAGGAAAGATCTAAGTATCCTGAGAAAGTTAGGATTATATCTGAAAACTCAGCTTGCAAAAAAAAAGGGGGGTTAATGTGACATATGAGAAATTTTCTTTCTTATTGGTTATGAGAGAAAGGAAATTTTTGGAAAAAGTGGCTCTTTTGGCAAAGAATTCATAAACTTTTAAATAGGTCATCTTGTGTTTTTAAGAGTGGGTAATGGACATTCTCATATATGACTGGCAGTAGTTGTACAAATAGATCGCTGAAGAAAGTTTGGTAATATTAATAAAGTTCTGAAAATGTGCATAAGGTCAAAAAGTTTTAAATATTGACCTTTGTTGTTTTAATTTCTATTAATTTATTTAGTCAAAAGAATAAATATGCAAACTAAGTATTATGTATCTAGATATTTATCAGAGTATTTAGAAAAGGAAATTGAAGACATAGTTTAAATAAACAACAGGGAGTCATTTAAATGACTTAAGTAATGAATAATAAGACCACTTAGTGGACTTGAATTGTTTAATGAATTTAATTAAACATTGCCTATTAAAATCATGTCAGAATTAATATACAGAGTATATGCTAAATAACTATATAGATACATTCCAAAAATGATGGTGAGAGAAAATATAAAGTAAGTAAAGTGTTTTTTCTTTAAGTTGAGTTATTATTACAAATTATCTACAATAAATGTGTTACTGCATAATTATAAATTAATTCCAATGACAATTTATTCCTTTTAAAGTTGATCTTTAACTAGGCTTGAAAATTCAACTCAAATATGCAAGAATCTCATTTAATCCTGTCTTACAGATTTCCCTTTTCCCTTGAACCTACACACCCACTAAATGGTTGAGTGACATCATCAGTTTACTCTTGGTCAGGGAGGATAAATATTTCTAATTAAATACAAAATTTCCCCTGGATTAAAAAGCCATTTTAAGGTAAACATTGTATCAATTCAAAGATCAAATAATTTCTCTATTGTCAAGGAGTCTCCCTGCTCCTCCTCCTCCTCCTGCTCCTTCCAAGTATGTTCAGGGTGCAAAACAGGAGGGTCCACCCGAGAGTGGGGCTGTCTATGGTCGTGCTGTTTTAGTCAACTGTTTTCTGGATATTGGCTTCTGCTTTTATATGTGAGCTTCATTGTTCAGGCATGATGGGTCTGACAGATCAAATGAGCCCTACTGACAAATAGCTCATTATTCACCACCCCCAAGGAGTGTGGTCACTCACTGTGCAGGGAACTGCTGGGTCAGTTTAGGAGACAGAAAGAATGAAGAAGGAGTGTGGACTTTATTTTGGGCCTTTTGTATGGAATGGGCAAGGCAGGGTAAACAGGGTTAAGATTGACTAATTTAGGTAATTCCCATGTAGGCGTTGAATCTGGTTGTCTGGTGCCTAGTCCTGGATTATTAGGTCAGGGAAATCAGGGCCTGGGATGTGAGTCAGATAGAGGAGGTGGCTTGGGTGAGGTTTTGAACAGATTGGTTTGCTTGTGGAAGACACACTTGTAGACCTGGGGAGTCCTTCAGTATCTCTGGACTTTGGTTAGATCTGGGGCAGGTAATATCTTCAAGGCAATCAGGTGCTAGATGCCAAAACATCAGCCCTAGATGGTTAATACAACCTCAACTACTTTACTGTTCCTGAATGTAACATCTCCCCTCTGGTGTCCAAGAAACTGACATTCACTATTGAGACTATGGACTCAACCCTGATTCAGTCACGAGATTCTGGCTCCTGCCAATTTCTTGTCTGGATCTGCCTCTTCTGGCGTCTGGTCCTCTCAGCACTTTCACTCCATCCTGTGTGGTCACATGGCAACTGCACAATCTTCAGCAAACCTCACACACCCTTAGCAATCTAGGATTGAAACTCAGACCCTCTTGCTGCCTTAATACTCACTATTATCATTGCTTTATTATACTCCTTTATGCTTTATTACTGCTTTATTGTAACATTGGAGGTTAATTTTTTTTACACGAAGATATGAATACATTTATTTAGAGTTTAGTGGATATGTGTATGTGATTTTCTGTCTCTTCCATGAGAGATAAGTTGCTTGGTTCTCTTGGTTGCTAACTTTTCATTGCTAGCTTTTCTTTCTTTTTTTAATCAAATAATTTTTATTTGTTTTTTAATTTTTTAATATATATTTTTAATATTAAATATTTTATATATAAATTTCACATCTACGTAATCTCTGGGGTTCACCCCCCCTCCCTGACCATTTCCACCCTGTTCCGCCCCCTCCTTCCCCCCTGAGTTGTGTACTTTAATTTGGTTGCTGGAGGTAATATTATTCCCAAGTCCAAAAGCAAGATCACACAAACACCTACCTCTGCCTGGAAATTCCCGTCAGTTTCTGGGAACGGAATGTGATTTCCTATCTTCCTTTCCTGCCTTTTCTTTCTCTCCAGCTGTATACCTGTTTTATTTACTCCCTTCTCCAAACACCAGAAGCTATTTCTTTCTTTTTTTCTTTCTTTTTTTTTTTAAATTTTAGGGAAATCTAGCTACCTGTTATTCTCATTCCTTACTACTTTACAATTTATAAAAGTGGTCTCAAAAGGAGTCACTCATATTTTAATTTCCTGATCTGATTTCTAGGGACAGCAGTTCAGTAATTAATATATCAAAATATTTATCCCACTGCAATCCCCCCACCCCTAGTAAATTTGCCATTCCCTCAAAGTACATTTAGTACATTTGTATACTTTCCCCTTCCAGAAGGCTATTTTTTCAGACTCTGTTACTCATCTCTACAAGATATTCTGAGAGAACTACCTCCTAGGAGGATATATCCTCACCTTTCTTTAATAAAGGTTGTTACTTTTTTTTTCCTGTGATGTTGACCCTCACTTCCAAATGTCAGCACATCTGAGTTGGGATCTATTTTAGGATATATACTCTGAATGCTACATGTTGAGCTTTAATACTGACATTTATTAGATAGCATGTTATTTTCATTTATTGTGAGTTACAAAAACAAAATTTTTATAAATAAGTGTTCACATTTAGATACATTATAGAGAAGCTGCAGGCATCAAAGCTAAAGAAAAATAAACATGAAAAATGCTTAGCAGCGAAAAGACTGGATTCATCTAAAGGTATAGTTAGCTTATTCTTGGAATCTTTACACAGCTAACTGTCATTTAAGAATGAGAGTGATATGCAGAAATAAAAACACCAAGACAATTTACAGTCTATGAACTTTACTGAAATAACTAACACAGGGTTTAAGTGAAGAAGAAAGGGAAAAAATGAATCCTGATGGAAAGACTAGAATACCAGAAATAATTAAAAGAACTGAACATTTAAAATATGTTGACAATAATAATAAAATATCTAAAGTTCTTCTGTATGTTTGAATCATTACTTTGTACACCTGAAACTGATATAATGTTCTATGTCCATTATGCCTTAATAAAAAGAAAAATTAAATTTTGTCTAAAAAAAGAATAAGCTAATCAATTAACTTCCTACAATTATATATTTCTACCAATTTATTTTTAACTTAATTTTGCTACTGTTTTTCATTATCCTAAAATTGTACATTTTTGTATCATAATCTGTTTTTCTTCTTGATACTTCCTTTTTTGCTTTCTACTTTGTTCAGAAAATATTACCTAAATACCAAGTATATAAAATGCTTATGTAATTTTTGAGAACTTGAATTATGTCTTCTATTTACATGACTAGTAAGCATATGATGCTCTTGATTTAGGAAATAAGAATATACTTAGATTTTGAAATAGAGAACAGGGGGCAAGCTAGAGTAGGAAAGTGAAATTTTAAAGAATGAGTCTAGAAGGATAAGAGATATTGCCACAATGCCATGAAGCTTATAATGAAGATTTTGACTTTATATTGAGACATGATTGCAAGTGAGAGTACAATGTGCCTCCAGAAAGGGAATAATCCACCAATCATTTCACTGTACTGGTATATTTAATTACAGATTGAGAACATCAAATGTGATGTGACATTGTGTCTATTTTCTTTTTTCACTTGAATTTTTGCTTGAATTTTTTAAGTACTATAGTTTAAAAATGTAATGCAATTATTGGTTGTAGAAGCTTGCAATTTAATGACAGTTGATTGAAAGGAAAGGTTAACTATATGAAGGTTCTTGTAGCTTTCTACCAAAAAATCCAAACCAAACCAGAACAAAAATTTCCTATCTTTAGACTTACGTTACATTTTTTTTTAAAGTATTGATTGTGGACCAAATCTCTAATTGAGGTATAATATATTCAAATGATAACTAAAGTAAATTAGCATACAGAATAAGGGGGAAATACTTTCCAGATTCTTATGTGTCTCCTAATGTATTGTATTAACACTGTGGGGCGGAAGGAGCTTAGTCTTAGATGCCAGATGGTTCTAAATTAAGGCTACCAGATTTATCAAATAAAAATACAGGATGCCCAATTATGTCTGAATTTCAAATAAACAATGGATAATTATTTTAATGCATGTCCCATGCAATATTTTATCAAGCAAACCTATGCTTGATGTCAGTTTCAACAGCATCTTGCCTGCCGTGAGATTTTGACAATTAACCTGATCTCTTAGATTTCAATCCCCGTATCTATCAACCAGGAAGAATACTAACAATTTTCATGTTGTTGTAATTTTTGGCATATATACGCTATCAAAAGAGTATGAACAATATCTAAAATATAATGAGTATTTAAGAAATGTTAAATTCTGTTTTTCCTGAGACTAAGCAGATCTATAGAAAGAACCACATGTGTAAATTTAAAAGCCTTCATATCAAGAGTATGTAATTTAGTAATGGCTAAATCAATAAATTCAGATACTGCCAGGCAGATTTTAAATCACTTCTTAGTTAATGAATTTATGTCCATATTATCTCATAAGTATTAATAATTTTCTGGTACTGAGACATGGAAGAGAGTGCAAACTTAAAATACTTGTGTACTAAATCTAATATGCTTAAAATAGAATTTTTGATACTCAATGCACATATATAATTGTCTTTTAATGTTTATAATCTTAATAAAGGGTAAATCATCTATTGAGTACTTAACCTAAAACCTAGGAGGTACTTATTGTGATCCCAAAAAAATGCAAGTAAGAAATAGAAATAGAAATAGAAAGGATTACCATAGAAATAGAAAGGATCTAAAAATAATCAAGACAATTTTGAAGGAAAAAAAAAGAGTATACCTAGCATTCAGATTTGGTTTCTATGCCATTCCTCAATAAAATGAATCCATTTTCCTTGAATAAATAGCTAGTTCTGAACTGAAGGGAATATTTAATGAGACTAGAGGACTGATAATGTCAGAATATAAGGGGGAAAATAATACAAAACCAAAACCAAAAAACAACCTGACATTGATGGGTACTTATCAAAATTATATAGGATCCAACAGAAAGAACTCCAAATAACTGAAACTGAAACAAAATAAAATAGAACTGGATTATAACCCAAAGTATGCAATAAATATTCATGAGTTCATACTAATATAAATAAATGATTGAGCAAATAAATAATGAGGGATAGGAGACAGATATCCCTTGCAGAGTAATTCCAAATAATTTATGTGAATATTCTACCCTAAGGAGGTACAGCATAAGTCCTTGCTCTTAACTGTAACTGTATATAGTGACTTCCTTCCAAACTAAATAGTATGGAAAGGAAAAGAATGACCTGATAGTGAAGGCACCTGACAAACATGACTTCAACTAGATGACCATGGTCAACATCAGTGGTGACTAAGTATGTTGGCAGCGTGCACTCTTGATATGTGATAAACTGAATCACATCAGATAAACCATGGGGAATTCCTTTTGGAAGTTGGAGAATTTAAAAGGTTACAGTGGAAACTCCAGATATAGAAATACTGTGTTGATTGTGATGATAGCTAAACAGTTTTTATACACTGATCAAAATTTATTGAATTGGACATTTACAGGTGGTGCATTGTATATGACTTATACTTCTAAAGAGTTGATTTTGAAATTAGAAAATGTACTGCATATTTGAGAGTCCAGTTATGGATTCAAATCCCAGTTCTTACACTCACTGTTTGTATGACTAGTGTTATCACCTAATCCCTTCATGGCCCAGTTTCTTTAAATTGAATAAATAATGGTTAGTTGCGAGGTTTAAATGTAAATAAATGCATGTGATGAAACTTTGCCTGGCACATGTAAGCCTAAAATAAGAAACAACTTTTACTATTTTCTCTGATATCCTCCATAGTGATAATGAAAATCCTACCTTTACTTCCAAAACATAGAGCACTTTTTCACTCCATCTGCAAATAGATTTTAGTTTGTCTCTTTACATTCACCTTTGTCTCATTTCTCTACTAAATGGATTGTTAGAATTATGAATGAGTTCATATTACATTCTTGATAAAATCCTTCAATGGTTTTCTCTAGCTTCCCAGTTATAGTTCCAAACTTCTAATGACCAATGATATCCTCCCCAAAAGTCAGTGTAGGCACCTACCAGCTCTCCCCACTAAAACACAAGGTTCTGACTATACTGAACATCTCTATTTTTGCAATACTTTATAGTCCTTCGTGCCTCAGGCTCTGGTGCCAACTATTCTCTCAGCCTGCAATGCTCTTTAGTCAGTTCTTTGACTGATTCTTATTTAGACCTCAGCTTGAAATGCCACCTTTACTGAGAATAATTTCCTGATGATACAAATTTAGAGAGGTTGTTGCCCACATATAGTCACTGCCTGCCCCATAGTTTTTGTTTCAGAGAAAAGTTCAAAGTAAGTGCAAAGAAATTTCCCATTGAGCCATATGAGCATAAGACACTGAAGTGATGTCCCAGTCATCCCATTGTTGTAAAGGGTATTTCTTACCCATATGAACTTTCTTCCACAGAGCTGTGTTGCAACCAGCAGAGTGAGACAATTTACATGAACACACTCTTACCATAAAATCAGTTGCCTCTACTCCCACTGTCCCTATAATATTTTAAGCAGAAGGAGCTAGTGCAAAATCATGTCCTGCATTTAGTTTTGTTTCTCCATTCTAGAAGAGTCCTCAGTCTTACTTTGACTTACAGGACAGCTATTTTATGGAATATCCCTCAAATTTGTAGAATATTGCCCAATTTTCCTTGTAATTAGATTCAGTTATGCATCTGACCAAAATGTCACAGAAATAGTGACATATTTCTCTCATTACCTACTCTGGGTGGCAAATGCTTAATACCATCCTTTAAAAAACAATGTCCAATTTGTTCATCTGGTGAAGGTGGTTTCTGCCAACCATCTCCATTCTAAATTGACTCATTTCTCTTTGTTATTTCCAAGCATTTTGTGGGGAGTTTCAAACCATGATTATTTTCCTTATCAAATACCCATATCCAAGTTTTATTTATTTATATCTGTAAAGACATTATTTATACCTAGGAATTAATGGTTACCTAGTTCATTCAATGTTTCAATCCATTATTGTCATTTTTTATTTTGATAATCAAATTGTCCCATATTTGGCTAGTAGGAAAATCATCAAGATGATTTCCATTCTGATGTATTCCAATCATTGGTGCTGTATTTCCTTGCTTTTCTGTTATAAGATGTTCTGGGTTCATCTTGTACTTTCCTTTCCGCAGTCCTATAATTAGCCACCTTTTCAAGGAAACTCTGTTTCCTTTTAGTGACAAAAAGTATTTAGACTTTCAAGATTTGTACTATAAGTGTGCTTATTGCTATTAAGTTCATATTTGAGCTTTCACAAAGGAAAGATTCAGAGAATATATATTTTATATATCATTACCATTTAATATATTCCCTGACTCCTCTATACATGCTCAAACATATATTTTATATATTTATTTATTATGAGATATAATTATCATTTATACTCTAGTGTATATCATATTTATGGAAAATATTTTTATGTATAGCATATGTGTATTTCTATATCTATGTATATTTCTATATTTACACATATCTTAAAAAACTATACATTTTGTACTCCAAAAGAATCATACATAATTTATTCTCATTTTCTGAATTTGTAACTCCATTTTCCAACAGTTGGAAACCTGTCTTCCTTTATCCTTAATGCATTTTCTTTCATGATGCATCATGATGCAACCCCACCCTAGTGCTGCAGGTGCTCTCCTGCACAGAATCTGATCATTTGCCCCAGGTAGCCACAGCCCCCTCTTCCCTCTGCCCCATCAAATAATTTTAGAATCAAAATGATCAGGAGGGGGCAAGGGAGAAAGAGGTAGAGGAAACAGAAAAGCAGGAAAGAGGTTTTTCCATATTCTTCATGGAAGTTTCTACAAACTTCATTGTACCACAAGTATTTTACCCGGTTATCTCTTTTTCACTTTTATTGTCCATCTCTCCTGAAAAGAAAACAAATTCTACTAAGATAAGTATTTTTGTCTCTTATACAACTCATGCATAGAGGATAAAATAAACAGTAAAGATACTTTTCTTCCCCTTTGAATTAGTAAGACTTGAGTCTCTATCATAATCCAGATAGCAGTTTCATTGCATGTTTCCCATTCAGAGAGGTTATTTTAGATTTGTAAAAGTATAGCTTTAAATTCCCACACTCTAAGTTTGTCAACTTTGGAGTTATTGTCACCACGTTTAAAATAAAGACTTCTACTTTTTTTATTTTTTTGGTGTTTAATAACAATAACTTACTACTTAAATTTTTATAGGCATCTTACTTATAACACTCCCTAGAATTTTTTCAGGTGTTTAGACTTGTTACTTCAGTAATGTTCAAAGTTGATTCAATTGAATGCTTACTTTGTACCCATATGTTATATGGATTTTGTTTATTCCTTCATCCAAGAAATATGTATATGTATATATATATAATATGTATATGTATGAAACATATATATATAATAAGCTTGTAGCAAAGAAAAACTGATTTAAAAATAGATTATATTCTACCAGTCAGTCAAGGAGATAAGTAACTAATTCATTATGTGAGGAGTTTATTTATTTTACAATTTTATGGTCTGATCTCTCTTAGAGGGACAAGCTTTTGACTTGAAACCATTCTGCATGCTATAGCAAGTCCCATGTGATATGCTAGTTCCTAAGGTAACTGTATTTTCCTGAAAATATCTAACTAAACAGGAGCCTGAATCATCAGTATGCAATTTGCTGCTAATATCGTCATTGAAATTTTCATTAGCTTTCAAATAAACACATAATACCAAAATAATTATTAGTCATTTCTTTGGTTTTCTTTACACTGGTTTTGTCAATTGAGCAAAGAGGTCAAAGGATTTTGTGTGAACAAGTTAGCATTCACATAAATTCTTAGGCCCTCTTAATTGGGGATATGTGATTATTTGATTTGGATTGGAAATATCTGCATCTCTGTACATAGGAATTTTTAAGCAAATTTACAGTAGTAATTTGATTTCAGAATTAAGCTATTTTTCAGTCTTAACTTGTTATAAAAAATTGCTATCTATGACATTTCAAGTGTTTCATTTCACCTTTACTTTGAAACACTTTATTAAAAATGATATAACCATTCGTCTTTGGAACCTGAAGAAATAAAAAAGAATCCTAGAAATATAGCTGTGAAATTAATTCACTGGTGGGGGAGAGTGGGTGCCCGGAAGTGAAGGTGGGAGTGGTCCCAAGGGTCCGTGGTGGAGGGTGATAGGTGCTTTGGTGGTGGTCATAATGTGGCAATATTCATCCAAAGATATGGGAAGCTACACTTCTAAATCATATACCAAGTTATAAACAAGATTGCCTCAGTATTTTAAAATGTTACAATAAATACATTTTAAAACTGAAAATCTAGTATATTCATAGCTATATTAACTTATTGCATTCATTTGAAAGGAAAAAATCTGAAAGTATTTACTTTTTTTCCTATAACTGGTTTTAAGTCTTCATTTTTTCCTTTTCCTAATCTAGACACTTCATTCCAAGAATTAGCAAGTTTGTTTTAATATTAACTTATTCAATGACACAAATTAGTTAGATACAGGATTTTTATAGGCTTGATGACATGCAATCAGAGATGGAATCTATGAAACCATGCACTGTTGATTGATTTTCATTAGTTGAAAGCATACCTTAACACTGCCAATTTCCTTCAAACCATTTTTGAGTTCTGTGAATTTTTACCAAGAATTTTAACTTCACTTTATATCTTGAATAGATATAGGTTTGAGGAGATCATGGCTATATTTTTGAAAAAGAAATATTATTTTTAGAAACACACATCTGATCCACTGACAATGAACTGAATTAGAAATTTTCACTGCCTTAAGAGCGGAATGGCTAGAATTCAAATTTAGCTGTACCCATTGTCAATGGTAGGACCTGGAGTTGATTAGTGAAAGCATCCACTTTTGGGGATTATAATAACATCTATCTATAGTTGTAGAAAGATTAAAACATACTCTCTCCATGAAGATATATATTATATATAAACATATATGTGACATTATATATAATATATATTATATATAAAGAAATATATTATAATATTATAGGTTATATATAATTATATGTATTTATTATATAAAATATAATATTGTTATATATAATAATATATAATTATATAGATTATGTATATGATATAATTAATAGTATATAATAAATATATAATTATATTATATAATATATAATAGCCCAGAACATATATCAAGTACTTATAAGGTATCAAACACCATCTTTCTTTATGGAGAGAGTATGATTTATGTAATTATATATATATAATAGATTATATATTTATATAATAAATATATATCATGTAACATATAATATAATATATCATAATATATAATATATATTAACACAGAGCATATATCAAGTACTTATAAGGTCTTAAACACCATCTTATATATATAAATTCTTATGTACATATCTTATATATATTTATTATATAATTATATATTATATTATATAATTGTAAATTATATATAATTATATATCATGTATAATAGCACAGAACATATATTATAGCACAGAACATATATTCTTAAGAATGATATATATATCACTAATGTATATAATAATATATATATCCTAATATTGGAATTAGGAGCTCATGTAAAAAATTATATTTTGAATATAATCTATGGTCTCAACCTCTGTAGACTTCACCAAGTGCTGTTTTAACTTCCTATAGCCATAAGCTTTATCTCATAGCACATATTTAAGTATTTGTTAATGAAAGTTCATGACCAGCTCATGAAGATTTCAGCCAAGTTAATTTTTGAGAGTGGTTTGGTCTCTCCCTTTAATGACAAAGCTTTCTTAGCTTAGTGTATTATACACTCCCAAGTCTTAGTCAAAAAGGAATATTAGAACATAGTTGACATTTTCCTGATGACTCACACTGCTTCTTATGAACTTCAAGTATCATGCTCTGATACATATCATTGCTCTTGGGGATTTTTGAAACGCAGGCATGTTTGCCCTAAATAACTGTGATTTTCTATTTGGGGTTTCTTTGGACTCCTTCACTGACAGCTGTCACTTCTTTACTTTAACCAGTTCTGATTGGTCTCATCCTAACAGTAATTTGGAAAAAGATCAGGTTACCCAGTGAAACAAAATGCCCTAGCCAGTGGATCATGTTATGAGAATATATATACACCAAAAAGGCAGTTGGATCCAGGAGAGCTGCTCTGCCCAATCTAGAGATTCTTTGCTAGGAAGTTTTCAGTTGCTGGAATTTTGTTGATGGGCTCAGTGAAGGAATTTACGGCTAAATCTAGAAATCTCGAGTGACCTGAACACAAAGGTGGGATACTGAAGAATCACTGGTAGTAAGACAGGGAATGCCTCTTGAGTGCTCCTTCCTTAGCATTAAAGAAAAATGTCATGCTTGTTGCATAATCAGTTTGTGTCATGCGTCATACCAATTCCTCAGAAACAGCTTCACCTGCTTCCCTTCAGATAGAAAGCTAATTGTTATTTTAATTAAATTTTTACAATTTCTGAATTTTGGTTTATACTGTGTAGTCTGATACAGAAATGAGTTAATGCAAAGTTCTTATTAAATTTTTCTTGATAAAGAAACTTCATGTATAGTTTTATAGGTTATACTGTTACTTGAAAACATGACATACTGAAGGGCAATTTTTATTTTACTTTTCTTTTCCTTTGAGAACTTTTTCTTTTGGGATATGTTATTTTAATACTGTCTCAAATTTTTACTTTTTAATAATACAAGATTTGAAGAAAAGATAGCCTTGATTAATTTGCATTACTCAATCATATTTTCTACCTGTTTTACCACATTCACTATTTTGAGAACCAAAATGCTATTATGCAGTTGATTGAATATTTCTATTTGTTATAATATCTTCAAAGCCTAACGAGTTAATTAAACAAATATTTATTTTTTTAAATTAACATTTGTATCATTAGTCTTGGCAGCAGAATTCCTGGCACACCACATGTACTTATTGTATCAAAGAATCAATGTTGATATTAGGTCTAGTTTTAATATCTTAGTTATGATACCTTAGTTGTGGCATTTTGAAAATCTTGCCGGTGATGCTTGTATTGCCTTTGGTGATGGTAGTGTATTTTTTGGTAATCCATCACTTTATTCGTTTATTTATTTAAATGATTGAAAGTTTTGTAAGAAATGATTTTGTCACTACAGGTTAAGTCCATCTGTTCCTCAAATTGTTTGCTCAGCACCTCACTAGACATCAGGCAGAAGATAAGTACTCAATAAATATGTCTCCACTCGATGAATGGATTCAGATGGCTCATAATAGCATAATGAATAAAGAAATAGAATCCTAATTTCTTTAGTTGTGGGGAGTACTATGGCCATAATATTTCACTCACTATCACAAGTTCATTACATCTTTGTAAGCAGTTTTTTTTTTTTCTTTTTAGACCTAGCTCTTGCTATTTTTGCCCGTGGAACCGCAGGCTCACATTACCCAGGGTACCAGAGACTCAAGTAATCCCCAGCCTCAACTTCGCAGGTAGCTAGGATTACAGGTGCACACCACCACATTTAGCTATCTTTTGGGACTAGGTCTCATTGTGTTGCCCCGGGCGGGACTTGAACAGTGATCCCCAGACCTAGCCGTGACTCCATAAGCTGTTGCTTACAGGCACATTCCACCGTGCCCAGCCTTTGTAAGCAGTTCTAATGAGAAAATAGCTATAACTGCCTTCAGTATTGGGAGATGACGATGATATGTTCCCTAACTACTAGAGAGAATGAAAACAAAGATGTCCTCACCTACAGCTGCAGTCATTGAGACTGTATCTATTCATGACTCAAAGTACACCCTCTGTCCAGAAGTCAAGTCATTTCTGCTAGTGTTTCACATGTTTAAGATAGTCCATTTCTCACCATAACATACCTTTAATAATTATATTCTTTTATCAATTATGAAAATCACTCTCTTAAAGGCTGGTGTTACCAGTGATATATGAGTTGTTGAGTTTATACTTCTTTTATTTTTTAATTAAATAATTTATTTATATATAAATTTTACATCTTTGTGATCTCTGGGGTTCACCCCCCCACCCTTTCTGATGGTTCCCACCCTGTCCTGGACCCTGCCCCTGAGTTGTGTACTTTAATTTGGTTGTTAGCTTGTTTATATGTTTATACTTCTAATGGCAATCCATCTGATTCTTCCATTGCCTTGTGTGTATAACATCTGGTTTCCTCCTGACTGAGTTTGGGAAACTGAGAGATACCATTAACTCTTGTGCATTTTCCCTCTTAAGTTATAGACTGTTCTCTCTGTAAAAATCACCTTAGTTAGAGGAGAAGGAACTTTACTAATATATCAAAGCTCAGAGTTAGTATTAACCAGTATCACAATGATTCAGGATTGTGCTGTTCACTCCTTTACATTAAAACTTATTGTACCTATTTTAACCTTTTTGATAAACATAGGTAATGTGTTTAAGCTAATCCAGTTGGAGTTAAATTAGTCCATTGCGAAAATAATATATTTTAGGTATATTTCTGAAGACTCTAACCCAAAGTTAGCCATTTCCTTAAGAAATTAATAAAAGCCAGCTCATGATTTGTCTCATATGACCATGTGGGGTTTCACCCTAATTACTGCTGACAGGTTAGTCATTCTATTGAATATTGAAGTTCAGGTAAAAACAGCATTTTGTTCTTCAATTCTACATCATTCATGTTCACACTCAGTTCACACTTGGCATCGATCTAATGGAAATATAATTGTTCATCTATTTTCATTAGAAAATAACAAACTTTAAATGCCAAACATTCTCAGATAAATTCAATTAAAAACAGTTACAACATAGAGTAGAAAAATAGAACATTAGCTCTGGTATAATCCTTTGATCACTGGTAGGAGGCTTACATCTTTCTCACATAATACAAAAGGTGTACTCCATTAATAACCCAATTAACACATATTTATTAGCGTTTTTTTCTGTTTACATTGATATTGTTACAGAGATTACATAAGATGTCAAAATGAGTTAAAATTCTAGAGTTACAAGACTTTGTTGAAGATCCAACTTTACTATTAAAAATTGTATCTAAATATTGTATCTTAAATTTGTATCTAATTTTTTCATCATTAGAAATTAAGTGGGCTGATGGTTCTATCAAAATTAAAGGAAATGCTGGAGTCAAGTGGTGCTTGTGAGTGTATTTGGTAAATATCTAGAAGTTCTTCATTATAGTCATTTTCTTATATGGGAATTAGTTGATATATTAAGAAGACATTTTTTACTATCAACTGTTAAACTGATGGGCTAGACTACACAATTTGACCATTTTCTCAATGAAATTTTAACAATTTTTTTTGGAATCTGTTAATTATTGAAACAATAGCTTCTTAAAAAATAAATCTTATCATATCTCCCCTTGTCCCTAATTCTCCAATAGCATCTCACACATTTAAATAACATGAAAAGTTTTCACTAAATCTCAAGGTCTTTCTACTGACTGTTTTAAATAGAATATAGGATTCTGTCTCATAATCAATATAAAAATACAGATACAAAAAGTAATTCCAGATGAGATGGAAAAGATAAAACAAAGAGTCTAGAAAAAAATATAGTACTTTGTCAGCTTGGATAAGTAGATGTTAATAAAATAGGATGCATATAAAAACCAATATCTACAAAGGAAGAGATTAGAGAACTTGTTTCTTGATATCTTCCACCAAGAAAATAAACACAATATATCATCAATCTGTATACTTTTGTGCATTTTTTCACAATATGTATTTTATATTCTTAGCCATACATGCAAGCTATAGACTCTCAAGTTTGACTTACATTTGGGGACAGGAGAGGGAGAAGTTACATATATAGAGAAACTCATGTTAATTACAGAGTGGAAGACTTGATTGTTTGAGGTCCCAAAAGGAAGATTTGGTTGGAACTCAGAGAATGAAGAACAGAGTTTGAAACTGGACTCCATTGCTGTGGTATTTGACAGCTGTGCCAAAGACACATTGTGATCTAGCTCAGTGTGCTAGGTTATTTGAAAATAACTCAATCTCTTTGTTCTTAGTTTTCTCTCTAAGATGTACTTCTTTTTGTAAAATCTCATTACAAAAATGTTGATGTTGTTTTACCTTTTTCCTTCAGGATTCACTAGAGCAAAATTATATCCTCATGAAATCTGATTAAACTAATCCCATAATGCTGCTTTTACATGCTGATTAATTTGTTCAAGTTTTATAACCTTCAGTGCATATTATAGAGAACAGCCAGTCGCCTCAGCATTAAATTAACAGTGAAAACAAACCCTGGTTTTCCGGTAAGCTTTGGCTGAGAACTCAGTATTTCACACCCATGAAGAATTATGCTCTATTATGATACCAATAGGAACAAAAATATTATACCATATATAGTTAACTTTTTCTAAAGTCAAGAATGTCAATTTGTTACTGCTGGAAATAAACTCATCATAGTTTCTAAATATCTTGACTCTGAGGTTTAAAACAAAAGCAACTCATTGCTGTAAATATTTAGCCAGGAATTATTAACTAGATCAACTCAGCGTGACTATTCCAGCTGGAGGAGGAGAACAGATTTCTTGCTGTTCATGTTACTGTATAAACCATTCTTTAAATAAGGCTGAGAGTGATGGGGCTGATCATTTCTGTTCCTGGTGTTCGTTACACCCTCACAACATACTTGCCAACTGAATTCACGTAATGTTGGAGGGCGCTTAAAGGAAATCTGCAGTGATAGTTCTCAGGTTATGTCTATTACCTGAAGCTCAATTTGTAGGATGCAATAAAGAGGAATATTCATTTTGCAAAGTAGAAAGATGTGTAGACATAGGTATTTTGTAACTAGGTGTATGGAATCATTTAACTCTAGTATAAATTTGGCACCTCTGTTCAAGAGAATATCCATCTCAAAGGCTATTTAAACATAAAGGACCATAGAACAAGGAGTTGGTGGGTATAATGCATTGTGGTTATCACCATTCTCTTATGAATCTCCATTTCTGAAATATATATATATATATGAATTTTGAAGAATCACTGTTTCTTTATAAAATTAACCAAATATAATAGCTACTGCATTTATTTACTTTCTTCCTCCTAGCATTGATGTTTAATAATTAAACTGTCTTTGTTCCATTCTGCTTTCTAAGAACTTTTCTCATTATCCAAATAGGAAATGAAATTTTAATTTAGACCATGAGCCCCAAGAAGTAACCACTTCTTCTCATATGCCAGATATTCAGCCCAAGAGACTTGAATCAAATTTTCCAAATACTTGATAATATTGTAAACACATTTCCAGTTGATGGTTATTTTATTTTGTTCATTGAGAGATTAATGAAAACCTGAAAAAATTGTCATAAAAGTTAGACTCATAACAGGGAAGGAAGAACTTGATTTCCATTTCTGCATGAGCTATTGTTCTTCAGGTGGTAGTTTTCTGACCTACAAAAAAAACAAAGAGTACATATAAGTGACCTAACATGACTCATCATTCTAACACAAATGAAAGGACTGAAATACAAATGAAGGCCTAGGAAGCATCTCAGTCATTCAAACACTTGTGCACCCATTACATTTGTAACATATAGCACGTGGTCATCATACATGGCTGACATCACATGGCATCAAGACTTGCCTGTGAAAAGTATCTTGGGAAATGGGAAGAGTAGAACAAGAAAATATGTAAATTCAAAGCATTGAAGTTTTGCTTGTTTCCAGATGATTCCCTGAGAGTTCCACTGAACTGGCTGAATGGGCTTGGGTTACCCATAATGGTGACCAGCGTCAGTGTGTAGGATGTATCTCTGCCTGCTCTGGCTGAGTATGAACAAAAACTCTAGAAGTCCTTTAACTCACAGGAAACTCAAACTGGACTGAGACAGGAACCATATAGGAGCAAAAAGTTGTCAAGTTTATGCTTTCTTCCCCAGTAGTGTTGTGACTCTACTTGTCTATCACAGAAATTAAAAACCAGCAAAGAAGCCTTCACACACTCCAACCCCCCTGGCAACTAGTTTTTTAAAATAATGTATTTACATATATATTTCACATCATTTTAATGCTTGCGGGTCATCCACCACCTCCCCTCCCTGACTGCTCCAGCTGTCTTCCTCCCCGTTGTGTACTTTCACTTGGTTGTCCATATATTAGTGAAACCATTTGGCTTCTGTCTTTTTCTTTCTGACTAATTTCTGCTAGTGTGATTTCTTCTAGGTAAATTCATGTTACCAAAAATTCATCAAATTTATCATTTTTAATTTATGGGTAATATTCCATTGTATATATATACCACGTCTTTTTCATCCATTCATCTGTTTCCGGACATTTGGGTTGCTTCCTTGTCCTTGCTATTATAAACAGTGCTGCAATAAACGTTCCGAGCACAGGTGTCCCTTTGTACCCACATTGAGGTCTCCTTTGGATAGATTCCCGTAGTCCCCCTGCTGCTTTAATATTTGATGTATTCAAATGTTTCTTCAGGCAGTATATGAGCTTCTTGATAGTAAGAGTTGTGAAGTCACAGGTTCAGCATTAGGGAACAGTTATAACCACAAAGCACAGTTGCTAACAACTCTCTGAATGAGTTAAAAATGAGTGAATTCAATTTTTTAAAAAAATGAACACAGTATTAAAATAGATATATTATTCATATAAATGCACCAAGAAAAAAAAGGCAACTATAATCAAAGGGTAATGAATCCACATACAGAAAAATCAGAGAAATTCTCATTATACTTTAAAAAATATTTTTAACTTTGAACATTTATAATTATGAAAATATATTATGATATTCACATATATGGAATTACATATAACTTTACGACATTTAATAATTTTACATAATGGTTAATAACATCTACATTTAATTATTTAGAAAATGTGAACATGCAAAATAAATTAAGAGGAGACTGGTTTCATTGCGATTAAAGATGGAATGAAGGATATCTTTATGCATTATTGGCAGCATTTCATTTAATAGTACCCTTTTGGAGAGTAATATAATAACAATAATCAAGAGCAATTAAAATAGGAACTACTGTTCATCAGGTTAATTTCACATCTGGGACTTGAACCCCAGGCATAACAGAATTTGGAAAGACAGAAATCCCCAAAAATTATTTGTTATAACACTCTCTGAAAATTTGGAAAATATTAGCAACTAAAACCTTTATCTGCAGTAGCTAAGTACTTTATTGTATATTACAATATTAAACCATTAGGTAGCTTTGGAAGATAAGAAATATGATGTATGTATGTCGCAGAATATGTCTATGCTATGCTATGCTGAGAAAGAAAAGCAGAGGCCAAAGTTGTAAACATTGAGATGTGAATTGAAAACAGGTTTATTGCCAGAGCCTAGAAATATTTGCAGAGAGATGAAAACAGTTTTGTTCTATAAGCTGCCATGACGATGAGAGAAATGCCTCTTTCATTAGAGTTAAATTAATGTTTTTGTGTTAATGCTATCATGTCAGTTAAAAGAGCATGTTTTCCTCCAAGGAAAAAGAAGGGGTACTTTTAGTGCTTTCTTAATCATATTTAAGGAAGGGTTGCTACAGAAACAATATGCTTGTTAGATTCACCTAAAAGATGGGCAGGGTATAGATAAGAATTTGGTTCAGATCCTAGTTAGGTCCTCTTGACCTTGAGTGTGCCCTCCAGCAGACTTGATAAATAAAATGGTGTGACAAAGTATCCCTTCAAGCACATCTATGGGTATTTAATAGGATACTATCTCTTTTGAAGTGTGTTTATGGTTAGGCTGCACCAATCTATTTTGAGAGTATCATTATGCTCTTTTAGGGGTTGGGAGAGAAATTAGAAAAAATATCTATATGCTGTTAAATGATTGTGATAACTGAATGGTGAGACCATCACCCAGTGAAAGCAATTATTTCACAAAAGGGGTGAACACTCTCATTTCAAGCTTCAAAATAACTTGGAGACACTTGTAAATTTGGCAAATAGATGCATATGATGTGTTAATTATAAAATTATTCTGCAAATGACCAAAATCAGGTTAGATTGGATGTTTGCTATTTTCATTCTTTTATGAAATGATATAAAAAAAGGTATTTACTATGGAATAATCAGTGTGTCTCAGTACTGTTCAACATATATCAGGAAATGCATTTTTTAATTAAGCATTAAGCTTAATTAAAACATATAGTGACTACTTGAGTCAAGTTTTCATCAAAAGTCAACAAATTTGTCAGTTTCAATACAGCAAAAGTTCTATGACTATGGCAAAAGTATTATTACAGCCTAAAAATGTTTATTATTTTTAGCCATAAAATGCAATTTATTGTTGTAATTTTGTTCTCTTCTTTTTTTCCCCTGAAATATATAATAATTGTCTGGTATCCAAAATATATAAAGAACTCTAACAAGTTAATAATAAAAGGACAAACCAATTAAATTATGGATAGCAGATTTCAATAGACATCTGTTCTAGTATGAGTCACTTGATAATTGCATGAATAAGAAAAATAATATGCAATTGTTTATCCATATTTATGTTCATATATCCAGATGCATATATATCATATATATACATATATGTGCAGGTATGTTGCTCATTAGTCAATAAATGTAATTTAAAGGAATAAAAGAGGTTGCAAATGAATTAAAGACCTACCTTATAAACTTGCACGTTTGTCATATTTACTTTTTTATTATTTATTTATTTTTATATTTTATTTTATTTTTTTTTACTACAGCACTATTTATTTATTTTTATTATTATAAAGTTTATTCTGGTTGAGAGTTTAGGCCATAGACATGTACATGAAAATTCCATAGAAGGGATGAGTATGTGGGGGGATAAGAGAGGTGGAGATGGGAGGGAGTGGTCAGGGAAGGAAGGTGATGGGTGGTCCCCAGGGAATACAAAGATGTGAAACACATATATATAGAAAAATAAATAAATTAAGAAAAGGAATCAGTACAATTTCCACACTGGAGAGAAGCAACTCTCCTCCCTGCCTGGCACTATGCAGATGGCTCTTTTTCTTTCTCCATTCCCTAATAACCCTGTCCTTTTTTTTTTCTCTTTTTTTTTCAAATTTAATTAAAATTTTTAAATTTGCATATATGTGTGTGTATATGTATATATATATATATATATATATATATATTTTTTTTTTTTTTTTTTTTTTTTTTTTTT